>VDFB02002757.1:0-15431 GCA_007258455.2 Sequoia sempervirens | reverse complement strand
ATGACATGAGATAACTAACACACTAATCACCTGGGAAATGATGCATTAGCTAGATAAGATAAGTTCTAGAAAGGCAAACTAAGATTTCTAGAAAGAATATTATAACCTAAGTAAACTTATGTAAGTGTAATTAAATAATTAATTACACCAACACCCCCCATAAGTGCAACTTAGGGAGAAGATTATTATGCAAAGATACAAAGATGGGTCTCGGCTACTAGGCCATGTTAAGTACCCATGTCCAAATGCAAAAGGAAATCTCTCACAACCAGAGAAAAGGAGAAAACCCAGTGGGACAAAACTCCTCTCCAAAAGAGAAAAAAACATGTCAAGAAGGATGGAGGACTCCATAATACCCCTCAAGTACACCATCTATCACACACACACACACACACACACACACACACACACATATATTCCAAAAGCCCCTGCATAGGAGGGAAAGAGAGAGACTATGTATCCCCCCTAGGATATGTGATCACCTACAAAAATGGTAAGTGTTTGAAGAAAAAACATGATCTAGTGTCAAAAAACTTGTCTCCCTTTCAGAAGAAACAAAACCAACTACAAGTGTAGGAATGCTTCCCATTCTGGATAGGAATTGAAGGAAAGAAGCATGAATATGGATGATGATAATGTCTCTGAAAGTTGCTCATGTGTCTCCTTTGCCACTGAAGATGAAGATGCCACTATCAAATCAGGTACATGCACAATTAATGTAGAAGGTGACAAATCAAGACTATGAGAAAACTGATGTTGAACAAGATCCAAAGACCTGGATGGTTTGACAAAAGTTATGTAATGACTATCATCGAATAGGAGATTTAACCCCTCAAATGTGTCCTCCAAATCCGAAATGTGAGACTCCACAAACAAGGATGCAATGTTTGATAGATAGGAATCCCAATCAGGAAGACAATAAGATACTAATTATAATGAACCCTTGGACATACTCAATGACTCATCACCATGAGGATGTTCTTGTTGAATAGGAATGATAGGAGTCTCAATCAATGACTTTGCACAAGGAATCATTGAAGGTGAAGATACATTATTTGTCTCTAATGGGGAAGGAGCATCTAAAGAACCCTTGTCAACCTCTTTGAAAGATTCAAATCACTCCAAACAATCAAAATCTTGCATAGTGTCACCATCATAGGGTATCTTGTCTGAAGAATGAAGGGGCACATGACATTCTAAAACTAAATCATCTAGGAATGGTGGAGTATCAGGATCACCATATATCTCCCAAAGCTTAGTCCAAAGAGTATGAGGACAATCATGATGATCAATACCTTTCAAAATGTCATCATCAACATGCATTGCAATAACCCCTAAAACATTATAGCTATTGCGACTCCAAGCAAATTTTGGAATACCTTGACCTGGATGGGGAAAAATACCATACAAATGTGGCAACAATTCGAGAGATTGGAGATGATCTATGATTCCATCTCTCCATTGTTTATAGTTTTCCTTTTGCAACATAATCAAAAAAGGATAATATGCACACCCCATAATGAATTATGATTCATCTCCACAATTGCAAAGACATTGACCTTCAATGTGAATTATAAACTCCCAAATATGATATATAATACAAATGAAGTCTTCCCAAACTGATAAAACCTCTCCAAAACTTAGGATGTCCAAGTAATCAGTCAAAATGCTAAATGTGAAAAATACTGAATAAATAATACGTGGTGCTAAATTTGGAAAATGTGGATGGACACAATGAAAGAGCTCCTGAATAGCTTCCAAACGCAACTTGAATTACCAAAATCGGAGAAACTGGTAGAAAGTTACGAGCTCAAAGGTCCAAAGGGGTTATCTAACTTTAGTTGTGAATAAATTGTATTTGCAACAAAATATGTCAAAAAGACCTGCATCACTATGAAGTAATCAAAGAAAGATTTTTGCCAATATCTCATTTGTAGAATTTAGAGATCATGGCGAAAAGTTGTGCAAAATGAAAAAAAGGCCTATATGAGGCCAAATCAGGGTAAATCAAAGACTAAAAAGGTACAAAAATTGTGCACTCGGGGGGCCAAAAAATGGTTCTCCATATGTCCTTCACTACCAATAAAGAAATTCTTCCTATTATATGTTGGCTATTACAATGTCAAAACAGGGTTTTTTTTTTTAATTATTATTATTTATTTATACATATAATATGCCAATAATAAAGGAAATCATAGAACCTTTGAACTTTGATTGGACATGGTACAATCTACAAGTACTAGAACAATGACCAACAACTTAGCAATAAATTGATAGAGATGACTATGTACAGCATTAAGATAGATGAAAATGTAGAAAGCGGGAGCCTTGATCATCAACCAAAAGAAGGAACCGACGATGATGTGGGTAGGAAGGACTGCATATGGTAGAACAAATAGCTTGGCTAGAGACATACACATGCACTCAACAAAGGTATCAGTGGCATATTGAAGCACAGGCCTTTAGGTGTTGAATAGTCTGCAATTAAGACCATAGGAACCGATGAGAACGAGATCTGGCCGAAAAAATTAATGCTGATGGGATGTACAAGCCACTGGTGATAAATGTTGGATGTACAAAAGAGTCTTGGTGGCCAACAGAGAATGGAGATCGGTTGAGAACAAGGTCGATGGGTAGAATGCACGAGCTTGTGAGATCACAAAGATCGACAGATTGGAATAAGGGCTCGACAATGCAAAGTTCCTCGTAACTGACAAAGGCTTAAAGTAGACAAAAATATGTAATGGGTAGATACGATGCAAATTGACAATATGAAAGGCCATCCATAGTGTAGGTCAGACCAATAATATTAGAAAACTCTACCAAATATTTTAATAGAATCTGACAATAGTACAAGACTTTGCAAAATGATCTTTATTTGTTCGATGCGCCAATAAATATAATATTTTCCCAATTCTTTGTCAATAAGCTTGAAAAACAATATGAAATATTGCCTCAATTTTTTTTTAAAATAGCCTGAAACAATAAAAAATGCAGAAGATACTTTTTAGAATATTTCTTCTACAAAATAAATAAATCATACCTTGTATCTGGGGGTCGTACGACCACTCTAGGTAAAAAAAAAATATCTCACAAACAACTGAAGGTGAAATAGGGTGAATTATATGTCAATTTTCATCTCTCAGGCCTCTTGGAAATGATGGCAAGGTCAAATCTCCCTGAAAATGCACTAGAAGCTCTACAACTCCCAAATCTTGCAAATCTTCAAACCTCCATAACTTTGGCTAGAAATGTCAGATTCAGGCAAGACAAAAGTCAATTTTGACTTTCTCAACTACCATGAACTCAAATATGAGCTCATATTTTCTCCAACAAAAGCCAAAGTAAAATGCCATGAAATCCCACCTATGGAGAGACAACCTCAAATCAAGATCTCTCACTAGTAATAGCTCCCCCCTCAAATTTAAGAAGGGTTTTGCAAGATGTGGCTTTGATACCATGTAAGAGATGAAGATATTAGCTCAACACCCAAGACCACTTGAAAAAACAATGAAAACCTTCTACAAGAGAGTATGCAAGAATGAACTTGCTTGATATTAAGACCTATCAAATGATGAGGTATGAAGTATGTTATAAATGAGTATAATCACCTTCCTTATATAGGCAAGGTTGAAATGTAGTGATGAACATGATGTTGACAAATGTCACAATCCTATGACATGAGATAACTAACAAACTAATCACCTAGGAAATGATGCATTAGCTAGATAAGATAAATTCTAGAAAGACCAACTAAGACTTCTAGAAAGAGTCTTATAACCTAAGTAAACTTATGTAAGTGTAATTAAATAATTAATTACACCAACAGAAAACGGGTACCTACCTTTTATTTTAAAGGTATAAGAGACCCTACTAGAGTGGTTAAAGCCTTAAGTTTCTTGGTGTATGCGTGTGAGGTGCCATGTCCCCGAGTATTCACTAGAACCCTCTTGTGTAGTTTACCAAAAACCCTTCTATTTTTTGGTGCAACAATAGTCATTGCCAATGCATCCAAATTTTCATAGTTCTTAGTAGAGGTGAAGATTTTTTCATGGGAGATTCATGATAAATCAAAGCTTGGTTGACTTGAGAAGTGAGTGTTGTGGAGGGGATCTAGTGTGGCCAAGCTTCTAAGTCACCCGCTAAGAATAAGTACAGTTGGGGAAAACCACGTGGAATCTAGTGAATATAGTCCTTGCCAACCTTAGGATTTGTGCTTGTATTGTTAAAATCAAACATTTTGTCATCTATGTCTTGTGTGTGTGTTCAAAGATAAATCTCAAACAAATATCACACCTAGTAACTTGCAACATCTTAAACTCTAAAAACCCCCAAAAGGTCAAACACCCAAAAAACATCCAAAATGAACCTAACTTAGATTTCTTAGGGCCATCATCCTTCAGTTTCGATCTTTCAATCCTTGCATTCCACCTAGCCCTTGCATATTATCCACCCTTGCATATCAATTATTGCTCAAATAAACATTTATCCTCACATCTTGCACTTAGGCTACTCTTCCTAAGTCTTGAAATCAAACAATTGGCTATCTATCATCCGCATTACTTGAGGTTTATCATCCTTGAGTTAGGGAACATACCATTATCCTTGAGTAGGGAAGTCCTTTTGGAGTCCATCCTCTCATAGACACTCTCTCTTGATTATTGGTCCTTGTGTCTATTAAACATAACACAAGTAAAGCTTTTACAACATAACCAACTTTGGACCTAGAGTTTCCTTTGAGATCTTGCATTCTTAGCTTGTCATATCATACCATACCATTTTCATATCCCATCTTAGAATCATATCCTTTTCATTGCATCCTAGTCTTAGGTCTCATACATTAGATTTGGGTTGAAAATTAGAATAATCACCTATGACCCCTAGAACAAGAGCAAAAATGTTTCAAGAGGAAGGGAACCCTTGGGGAAAAGACTTTGATGGGGAATATCACATTAGTGTTGCAACTAGTGATACAAGTGAAACTGATGACAAAGAAATAACCCAATCCACTATAGATGAAGCACTTCATGATCATAGATTCACTAAACTACTTATAGAGGTAGTCAAACATAATCCACAATAATATTTCAAGGCCCTTGTTCATGATGGAATGAAACTACCTCTTAATTTTGGCATGTCCTTACAATGAATGACAAACATGAATCTAGTGAATCTAAGCATCCCAAAACAAACAACAATGATAGAATCAAAGATCATAGAACCTTTTATCTACAACCTAGTTACAAGAGATCTTCAAAGACATCAAAACCTGCACCTACAAACAATCCTATTTTGGATGATCTTAGAACATTGAGACAAGAGTTGGATACTCTCAAGAATAGTAAAAAATCATCTCACAAGTTCTCCATTGAAGATATATGTCCTTATCCCTTTGATCCGAGCATAGCAATGCCACCTTTTCCTAACCACTCGGACATACCAAAACTTGATAAATATAATAGAAAAGGTGATAATAGACTACCATGGACTTTGAAGTTGATGAGACATACCTTATGAGATTATTCCCTCACAGTCTAGGAGGAGAGGCTATGGAATGGTTTTCACGATTACCCTCGACCATCAAATCCTTTCAAGAATTGGCTATTAAATTTGTCTCTAATTATAGTTTCAATTGTGACCTTAAAGTTAACATGACAAACCTTTTCAACACCAAACAAAAACAAGATGTATATTTTGTGTCATTTTTATAAAGATGGAGACATTTAACAAAACGATTTCCTTATGCCATTCCTAATCAAGAATTGGTTGACCTCTTTTTTTGAAATTTGAAGGGAACTTCACCTCAAATTCCTAGATTCCTTTGATGAATCCATAGAGATGGGATTTTAAATCGAAAAAAATCTCATTATGCTGGAACTATTAAACTTAATAATAACAAAGATCAAAAATCGAGTTTGAATAACAAGAAACCTTTTTGGGTAAAGAACAAGAATGTAGTCAATGATAGAATTGTTGATGCAAAAAAAAACTAAAACATCATCACCTATCACAACCTTTGTATTCCATAACCTTCATCCATCATAATAACCATCCCTAAACCATTCATAACGTTTCCAAAATTTCACTAATTATCCTATAACATCCTCTAAACATCCCAAAAATTTCCTAAAATGGTTTTAATCCTTAACAATCCTAGTCAAAAGCCCAAGGTCATACTTCGAGGAGTCCATTTACCTAGTCATGAAGACAATCCAAATCCCAAGGCCATACTTTCAAGATCCCCTTTTCCTAATCATGAAGATAATTGAAAACCATATATCCTCGAAGGTGGGTCAAACTTTGCTCCTAGTGGTGATGAGAAATTGTAGATCCTAGTGATGATGAAAACTTTGTAGAAATCTTAGGTCATCTTGATGATATTTTTGATAGGGGAAATACCACCTTAAGTTTGGAATCATACACCACTCCTTCTAGTAGTCCTCCATCACCATCTACTAAAATTCCTATCTCAAAGCATAATAGTCCTAAACCAACATCACCATCCAACTTCACAAGCTCTAATCCATCAACCAAAGAATCCTTTAACAATTATCTCCAAAGACTAGTAGCATAGAATACATCATCCCCATTCTCCAAGACCCTTTTTGATAAATTTTTTGAAGAGTTATGTGCAAAGAAATCTAAGTCCTCAAACAAAAATAATATTGTGCAATCCTACCATGTCATGCATCTATCGTCATCCCCCATAAGTCAGAATAAACCTTATGATTCTTCCACCCAAGTTAACAATTTCATCCAACCATCCTCTCCTATCATACCATATACATCCAATGATTCATGTAAATCTCTTAGTCCAAATCATGCTAGCATAATCTCCCTTGCACATCAAGATCAAGGTATTCTTTCCACTCCATCCAATGATACCAAAAATCCACAACCCCTTTCAATCTTTGACCAAGATCCCAACTCTCAAGAACCTAATGATGATCCCCTTATCTCTTTTTGTTTCATCCAAGATGATCCCCTTCCATCTCAAGAGAAAATTATCCTTCCAAGTCCTCCTTCCACCTCATCTAATGAATCCATACCATCTCATGATTCCATCATATTCAATGATCAAGATATAATTTCCACAAAATATCAAGATTCCCTTCCTCATCAAGATCAAGATATACCTCAACTCAAGGATACCCCTTCATTCCATGATGATTTTCATCCTTATTATGATCAAGATATTCCTTTCATACCACTTCATGATGGTTCCATACCTAATAAAGATCAAACTACTCCATCTCCTACACCTCATGATCCTTTTCCAAGTCAAGATCAAAGTACCCCATGATCATCCCCATGTCAAGATCCTACCATCTATCCTAATTCCCCTCATGATCATAATCCTCGACAAGATTCTATCACCCCTATTCAAGCTATCCATGATCCCCTTACCTACCAAATGGGTTCCCTCACTTTCATCCAACGTGGTTTACTCCAAGATCTTGTTATTCCTTCCATATCACATCCACCTCACAATGTACTTGCATCTTGTTTCATAAATAATACATATCTCATTGGCAAATGAATGTGTCAAAGTATGAACTACAAAAGAAAAGGATTAGGCCTTCATGAACAAGGTATCCTAGAACCCCTTTATATCCAATAAAATACATATTATCATGGCCTTGGTTACACCTCACACTCAAGACATTGGTACCCATCGTAACTCCAGATTCCATCAAAATAACCCAAGTATCATAGTCCATCAAACCTTCCATCTATCCTAGATCCTTATCCTAGTCCATAAAACCTTCCATATATCCTTGGTCCTTATCATCCAAACCCTAGTTCATCAACCCTTCCATCCATATTGGGGCCCTACATCCCTCCATCTCCTATTCATTAAGAACAACAAAGGCATACATCCTTGATGCCCTCTCAAAATTCTACCTACATTAACCCATCCATGATACCTCCATATCATTCATCTCCATCCACCCATCCCATTGCTCTTGGAAGAAATTTGGGTGCCAAATGTCAAAAGCTTCCATATCAAAATCCACATATATCAAAGGATCAACATGTCTCCTCAAAGGGACATGCAAAAATAAAAGAAAATCTAATCCAAAGTCAAAAGAAAAAAAATCAAAGGCCACAAAGGCCCATAAATAAAAAAAAAAAATTGAAAGGTCACAAAGGCCCATATGGGTGATCCCACAATAGTGGTTTACAATTTTTGGCCAAACTGGACACTAAAATTATTATTTTTAACTAAATCTTTACATCTAGGAACCTATAGTGGATAAACCATGACGAATTCGAAGATGATGCAAATTAGAGTCTCGTCACATTTTGTCTATAGATTCTAAAAATATTTTTCTCTAAATTTTTCGAATCAGATTGCACTTCTTTTTCCATCTCCCACAAAAACTAGATTTTTTCATAAAACAACATTTTTAAAAAGTGGCGCACACCGTATAACACAACTTTTTTTCCTTGAAGGATAAAATTCTAATTCTTTCAAATCTAGATTTGTAACTCTGATATCTAGTGCTTCCACATGCTTAGATAGTTTTTTATTGAATATTTTTTCTTTAATCAAGTTTCAAAGTTAGACCAATTACAATTTAGACATAGCATGACTGTATAATGCATAACTTTTTTGTATATATCAAAATTAAAATTATTTATTTTTGTTGGATCAAGGACTTCAATATTTGGTGCACTCATATTTTTTAATTTTTGTTTGATAATTTGTTATTTTTCCACATGTGTAGAATGTAGACCTTCATTTTTGATGAAAAACCTATGTTTAATAAAACTAAGAAAACCAATACATAATAAAACCAAAATATATTAAAATTATATTCCTTTGATAGCTCATTCCGATGACTACTTGATTCTAGTTGGGTTTTGTGAAGATTCCTCCATTTTCATCTTTAGCTTGAGCTCTGAAGTGCCAAAATTTAGGTATTTTTTGTGTCTTAGGGGGGATGAGGGATAAGGAGGGTTCGTACGAACCCCTAGGGCTTCGAGAAAACCTCTAGGGTTCACTCGAATCCCTTTCCAATGCATTTTTTTGTTTTTTATGGCGGCCAAATTCAAAGGGTTTTGCTCAAATCTTGGTTTGATCAAACCACTTATGGGATTGTTCGAACCAATAGGTTCGTACAAACCCCCAAAATCACATTTTTTGACTTGGGGTCATTATTTGTGAGTTTTCCTTCCTCACTTGAATTGTAAACCACTATTGTGGCTTCACCCATATATTAAAAATAAAAATCTCAAAGGTCACAAAGGCCCACAAAGCAAAAAGAAACATCAAAAGCTATTTGGATTCCTAAAAGTCTTGTAGAAGCAATAAAATCTAAATTGGCATCCAAATTTGCTAATCCGAAAGCTTCCTCCAATCACCCATCTAAAAACTTATCACCTTCAAACTCCATTTTTCCTCCATCACTCAACCACCCTTCAAGGTGTGTGTCAATGTTGATCTTTCCATCCTTTCTGTATAACCATCAAAAAGCATTCCAACCTCCTATCCATTATCCAACATCCATCCCACATTATCCTCCTTTAATCCAAACCTTTGCATAATTCCTTAGCTTCTTCCATCATACCATTGATCTACCAACGTTTATGAGTCTAATCCCCATTTCCATGGTTTATTAGAGCACATATTCAAGGGATATTAGTTGTGAAACTTGATGGTTGAATCCTTCCTCCATCTCACTATCATACATATACTATCTTCCATATTCCTCTTGCACTCTAGACTTGGGGGTAAGTTTCATCCATCCTATCATTCATATCCATTATCCTCTTTAGGTTCATCCTTTACCTTTCCACCTTTGATCTTGACAAGGTTAAGGATCTTCTTGAATGCCATAAATCTTATCCTATACACTTTATCCATATCTTTCATACCATAGCCTTCACCTTATCCATATTCCACCATTCTATTTAAATACATCATTTCTTCCCTTCCTTGGTCTTGATGAGGAATAGGGGAAAATTATTTAGAAATTTGTGTCCATATTCTATCTAGTTGATCTTGATCATCCTATTCATTATACTTATCCTTGCATTCTTCCATTCCATATCTCTTAGTTTATCAAAATCCATGTTCCATTTCCTTCCTTCTTGATGAGATTAGGGGAAAAATTACAAATGCATGCTTTGGATTCCCTTTCATACCTTATGCATTACCATTCCATCATAGTTCACATCCTTATCATTTATCCATGCTTATACTACCCTAGGGTGGGTCATCATGTCTCTTTGCAACCTTGAATCTTATCATGCACATCATATTGGAGCCTAACTGTAAAACATTATCCAATCCTTATATCTTTTGTCAATCAATCATCAACAACCATCAATCTTATCATACTTAGAGGAATCAGTGATCCTAAGTACTTATTATCATCATCATCATCATGCCCTCTGGAATCGATCATTCCTAGCATCCAATCAACCAACCATTATTATCTTTTGATAAAAGATGTGTTGCTTGTGTGACATGTTTTGTAGTGAATCTTTCCTTTTGATCTATCATTTATCTATGGTTGCATTACCTCTACTGTGGAAGATCTTGTTCCTTCAATTAGTCATCTATCACATTTCATCTCACTCCATCTTTACAACTTCAAAAAATCCATAAAAATCGTAAAATGTCGTGAAAAAAAACCAATGATTCTGAAAATCCAAAAAAAAATCACATAACTTCAAAAATCCCTAAACAATGACACTTTGAGATCATCACACCAATTTTCACTTCAACAAAATTAAACCACACTAGGATTGACAATCAAGAAAAAATTATAACATACATATCAACCCATCTTATAAATCCAACCAAACACATAAACTGTAACAAAAATCCTTCCAACATTGAAGCATGATGCATGTTTGATTGTTTGTCTTTGATTGATTTATGATTTTTATCTTTGGTGGCATGTCTTTTAGCTTCTCAAGGATGTCTTGCACTAGAGAGGCGAGGATGGGGCATGTTCACTTGTATGTTTTTTGTGGATTGTTTCTCATTTATAGGAGGACTCGTCTTAAGACATGGTTATCCAAAACCATCTAGGACCTATGAGTCTAGTGCGGATGAGAGCATTCCTTATCTGATAGTGTTTTCCATGCAATAAGTATTCAGGTCATCTAAGGTCCTTATACCTAGATTCTTATACTTTACTGCTAAATAAAAATGCAAATAGTATTCAAGTCGTCTAGATGTTCATGTTATCTAGACACTTATACTAATTTGTGACATAATAAGCTCTATGATGATAAAAGCACTTAAAAAGCACAAGAGTTCTCATCACCTTGCATTTTCCCTTTCATGGTTCATTTCTTTCATTATCTTTCCCTTTCATTTTCTCTTCATCATTTTGTTTATCTTCCTTGTCATAGAGAAATCAATCAATTGCTTTGTTCAACTGATGCATGTCTCTTGAATCAAATCTCAAATCAATAGACTTGCTTCTCAGAATCTCATAACCCCCTAATCAATCAATCAATCATTGTATCAACTTGTCTTGCACAAGCATCAATCTCAATCAGCTTAATCAACTTGTCAACCCAACTATACTGATCATTTCCATCAATTGTTCAGTTACGCCCATCAACTATGCATTTCCATCAAATGTACATCTCTGCTTAATCACTTGTGTAATGTCAATCATCTAGTCATTTTCCTGTAATCAATTGAGAGATCAATATCCTTGCAATCCTTTTTATTAATCTCTCAAGGGGGCATATCATATTTGTCATTATCCTTATCAGGGTCTCTTTGGGGCATATATATCAGTTGATCAATTTTTCTTTGAAACAACGCAACAAGCTGCATTGTCTCAAAGAGGGGAAAAATGTAGACACATAAAATTGTTTGTTAAATTTATCCTCATTTAACTTTAATTTTCTTTAGGCATTGGCTATATCCTTAATATGCCCTATCATTTCATTTTTATCTATTATTCATCTCATTCCATTCTTCTTTTCATATCTTCCATTGAATTAATCTGATAAATATTATTTTGTCCTTAACACATGCACCTTATATCCATTTTCTCTATTTATTAAATAAAATCCCTCTAGTATTCATTCCTACCACTTACCACTTACCATTTACCACTTATTCCTCCTATACCACTGATCTCCCATTATCCCATATTTATCCCGTTGCTTGACTTTATCTTGAGGGTATCTATTTAAACAACCTCTCTACCTCATTTTGGAATCATCTAATATGTGCATTGAATCTCTATCAATATCACTTGCAATCTAGCTATCATTTTCATCTTGCATGCTAGTTTATTCTCAAGTTATAGTTTTAATTTCTTAGATTTTGCAATAGTCTTTATATCTTGCATTTGAATATCCAATTAATCATAGTCTCTTGTGTGTGTGCTTCTGAGAGTCATTTTGTTTACACAAGATGTTGATTTGAGGAGTGTAATAGATATAATTAGTTTATTTCCTCACAAGTAGATTAGAGGTTTGCATTTGCATTTGCATGTTTGGATAATCTTCTTGCAGGTTCTCTATTATTTGGATGTTGGAATGACTTGATCTTAATCCATAAGATCACAAACCTATTTTTTTTCCTCCATCTAAACATATATCATCGGGTAGTGGGCCTAGCTTGATTGGATAAAGCATCATGTTGCAGGCAAGAGGTCACAAGGTCTAATCCCCCCCCTCGTATTCATGGTAACAGAGGGTGTATCACACTAACATCATCAATCACATGAAAAAAAAGTTCAAGGCACACTACAATTTATAGGGGGGCTACTCGATTCCTGTAGTCTAAAAAAATACTAACATATATCATCATATTACACCAAATGTGTATTTTGTTTACTTAAGGTGGGAAATAAAGGGTCTAGTTGTCCAAATTTTAAATTTTTATTTTATTAAAGAAGGGATCAAGTTCATGATTGCAAGGTCACCTAGTGATCATAGAAATTATCCTAGGTAGGAAAATGATCAAATCAAGGTGGGTGGCAACTTCCTATGAAAGTAGGTGTATGGATAAATGTGTAGTTTAAGTAAATATATCAAAGTATTTATACATAAGGCTAAAATCAAGGTAAGTATATGGAGATATGTGTGTATCGAGATGGATAAGCTAAGAAAATAAACTCTCCACATAAAATTATGTCATTTATCTATATATACATATATCAATATATCTCCTTAAAATAAACACGAAAATAAATAGCAAATACATTCATCATACAAAATTTATTTTAAACACTATTCTATCATAGTTTGTATATACTTAAATTTTGTATATAAATTTTTATTTAAGCTTTTATCTAATAAAATATCTGACCCTTTTTTTATAATTATAAATGTGAACTTATAAAAGATTAATTTGTATCAAAGTCAATCCTTTGACCTTAACGACGTAAAATTATTATTAAATTAGTTAAAAATAAAATAATAATAACCATTATTATACTTATGGAAAAACCCATAAAATTATTTTTTATAGATTGAATCAAAGTTAAAATTGAAACAAGTGTCATTTAGTGGTTTGCATCTTTTTTGAAATAATGTAATAATATAATTTATTTTGTGATAGGAAAAGTAATGTTGCAAATGGGATTAAAGTAGTATGTACAATACACATCTCTTATTTTGATCACTAGATTTATTTTTTTATTTTACTTTCATTTTTATTTTATTTGTTTAATATGTAATATTTGGCATGTTTCTTCTCTTTATAAAACTGCTTGTGCGGATATTTTAAAAATAAAATAAAATAGACATGATATCATTGATATGATAGTATACATTTTTCCTCGGTTTGTATCTGATATATGGTTTGAGGTTGTATTTATTAGGTCAATATTTTTTTGTGTTTAAAATGTTAAATAAAAGATATATGGTATCACATTCACTTCAATACATGTCTATTATGAAGATTTGATATTTATTTTTGTTGATGTCTTACCATGGTAATCTTGGAAAGATGATATTCTTGTTGAATATGAAATGTATAATTTTTTTGTTGAAGACTATTTCTAATGTGCTCAAATTTACATTGCATTCATTTATTAGTATTAAAATCATAAAGAAGTAGTAGATCATCATCAAAATATAGCTCAATTAATGCTTAACTGATGATATTGATCATTCTAGATGCTTTTGTATTAGATGGTGCAATAAGTTGATTATTGTAGTGAGGAATACATTTTATATATTTTGAGATAAAGCATAATGTAGATTCATTCTCGAGAGCTTAGAATGCATGCCCACTATCATGTAAAAAAGTTATGAAACCCACTTTAGGCAATTCTCTTATAATTAATTGAGCTACTAACAAATTAAAATCCATTCAATTTTGTCAATGATACCAAAGAGTGTTTTTTAAGTGTTGTTGGTACTAATGATTTAGTTTATATCTCTTAGATTGAATTGATTTTCTCGACTTATCCAAGTGTATAGACTTTTACAAGTTCTATAGGTCATATCTAAGTATATAGAGTACACACATTTATTATTTTTAATTCATTAAAAATTAATGTGATAGTAAAATGATTGTAATATTATTTCTAAATTATATTATTTAATTTTAATTTTTAATATAGATTTCAAAAAACATTATAAAAGCATTTTGATGCTAGTACCTACCTTTGAAATGTTATAAACAAATTATCTAATTTTTTTAGAAAGTAAAAATAAAATAAAAAGAATTTATTGTGAGATTTAGTTTAGAATGTTTTATAACATACAAGATTTGGTTGAAGATTGTAGCCACCCAAGATCTAAGAACTTCTAAAAAAGCACAAGAGAGATCAATTATGAGAGGATAATTCTATTTAATAAAAAGGATACAAATGATAGATTACAATGGATTGGGATAGCAAAGAGAACCCCTTGGTTATATAGACCAAGGTGAGACATTTCGTATCAAATCATGGTGAAATTGTTAATTCTTTTTTTTATAGGATTTTTTGGTAGTTAATCTTATTTCATGATATAGTTATGCCATGCTTTGCTAGAATGGAGTTGGATAGATTCGATGAAATGAAATTTAAGCTTTGGAAGCTTGAGATGGGGGATTTTATTGATTTTAATGAGTGGATTATAAATCATGTTGCAAGTTTCCTTAGATTCCATCACCATTAATGGACTTGTTCATATAGTGATTTGGAGCTCCTAGTTGGTGATATATATGATAATTCATTAGTTATTGGGAGGTTGTGGCATTAGTCATGTGATATTTGATGCTCCTGTTTATCCCCCTAGAGATACATAGCTATGTGAAGGTTATGGAGGTAAATCATATGGTGACCTAGAGGTCATGTGCATGTCCTCTTGATAAATGGTCATATGGAGGTTATAGAGTTTTCCATATGGTGACTTAGAGCTCTTGGGTGCATGTAGATGCATTTTAAAAATTTATAGTGTGTTGACTATATATATTACACATTTGTAATAATCCACCATTCAAAATCAAA
>VDFB02002756.1:0-37985 GCA_007258455.2 Sequoia sempervirens | reverse complement strand
GATGGAAGTTGGAAAATGACAACAAAATTAGGTTTTGGGAGGATCCCTAGCTACTTGATGCTCCTCTCTCCCAATATGAATTCAAGAATCTAATGATCCTTTCTAAGGTGTTTTTTGGCAGAAATGTGAGTGATTACTTATGTGGGCTACGTGGTTCTAGGAAATGGAAAATGCTAGAGTGGTATCCTTTTTCTCTTGGGTTAAGAAATCAGGGTAGGAATCTACAAGACATCCTCTCCCTTACTAGAATACCCATCTCTAATATGGAGGATGAATTTTATTGGATTAAGGAAACCAAGGGAAACCTCTCAATTAAGACTACCTACAACATGTTGTTGGTGCAAGGAGCCCAAAACAATGTTTGGAAGTGGGCATGGAATAAACGACTTACACCAAAAAATATTTTCTTTTGGTGGATGGCTTGTCACAACAGGATTCTCACACAGGACAACCTAAGGAAAAGGGGATTTCAAATCTCAAACAAATGCATGCTATGTAAGAATGATGAGGATTCTATTCCTCATATGTTACTCCATTGCCTATTTACGACAAAAGTCTAAGCATTGGCTTTTGGAAGACTAGGTATTCATTGGACCATAAATGGTGACCTTAAAAGTTTAGTTGATAATTGGATTGGTCATTTTTACCACCCTCTACCTAAGGAAATTTGGTGATAGGTTCTTCACATTCTTTTCTAGTGTTTGTGGAAAGAAAGTAATGATTGGATATTCAAAAGTGTGGAAAAAATTCCAAAGGAGGTGTTCAACATTGGTCTTAGACTAATTATGGGGAATGTTTCCTTATACATTTGGAAACCATCAGAAAGGGATCCTTCAGAGTGGGAGATCATCTTGGATAAATATTGGAATAAGAAATTAGAGATTAACTCATTTGACAACTATAAAGCTCTGGCTAGACTTAATATTGCTTGGAAACTGCTTGATATTGGTTGGTACAAACTTAACTTTGATGGTGCGGTGAAAGGAAATCTAGGGCTGGCTAGCATAGGAGGTATAATCAGATACCCAAAGGGAAATTTGGTGGTTGGGTATGCTGGGGGAATTAGAACATAGTCCTGTATGACAATAGAGGCAAGTGCACTGTTCAAGGGTGTTAAAATTGCTATCAATTTGGGCATAAAAAAATGCACATTGAAGGAGACTCCAAGGATGTGTTTGATTCCTTCAATCATAATCAATTCCATGGTTGGAGTATAAGGGACATACTATTAGATACAAAATTTTTGCTCACTAAATTGGAAAGAAAGAAAATGACTCACATTTATTGTGAGGGAAACTAGGTGGCTGACTCTTTAGCCAACCTGGGTTTGTCATGGGTGCTATCCAAGTGTTGGAGAAGTGTTGGGGCTCTCCCTATAAAAATCTAAGGAAATATGCTTGCTAAACAAAAAAAACTACCATTAATGATGAGATCTAAATTTTCTATAGTGGAAGGGTGTATTCAATTTAACACACTTGGGCTCATAATGATGTGGAATATGCATGATGAGGTGAAGAGGTGTGGTTGTTAGGGGTGCTCATGGAGTTTGGATGGTCTTATCATGAGTTTTATGAGCCATCTTGTCATAAGTACAAAGCTCATATTTTAAAACATGTTTTTTGGGATGCATGTGAGGCCAAATTTACCATTAATACTTTGGCTAATATTGATTCAATAAATGTAATTATGGCTTTTGGCTATAAATTGTTGTACTTAAGCAATATTTTCTATGGCCCCACGACCCTAAACTCCTTGGGAATGACCATTGGTACATGCAAAAATTTGATTTCCTTAATTAAGTAAGATTTTTAGTTTTGGTATGGCGATGGCGTTAAATGGGTTGTGTGTTTTACCCATTGGAAATTTGAAAAACTTCTCACTTTGTTTACCCTGTTGAAAGTTTACAATTTGAGAGAGAAAATGGGTGGTGATAGGGTCTGAAATGAGTTTGGTTCTTGAGATGAATTCTAGAGAGACCCCCTCGTCTAGCACATATGTATGGAGGGAGGCATTGCACTTCTAATGGAGAGCTTACATGGGCATGACGAGAAACTCTCAACACAGTTTGCAAGCTCTTGAAATTATAGAAGAATTACTATTCGTGGCATCTCGTTCAAAATCAATGAGGAGGTTATAGGAAAAACCATGGGCTTGTCTTGCATGGGTCAAAAACTAAAAAAGAACACTAAGGTGTAGTATCTGGAGAGTCTCCATGCATTATTCTGAGAAAATGAAAAGCCAGTCAAATTGCATGCCAGATTCAAATAGAGCTCACTGCCGAAGCCATGGGACCAGGTTTGTATGGCTATCATGAAGTAAATTACCCTTGAGGGTAGGTTTAAGGTTTACTATTTTTATTATTTTCCTTTGTTAAACCATCTCAGATATAGTATTCTCATAAGCATTCCTTTCTTCTTACTTTCTTCTCTCAAAATATCTGAGGGAAACTGTGGAGTTAGCGGCCAAAAACCATGATAAACTGCCCCCTTTTCCCCTACACCAAGACCTCATTCTGTTCCTGTACCACTTTCACTTGTCCCTCTATCCTCTTAAACCCATCTCGACTGTTAGAATTGAGGAATAGGAAACCTTCGACCATTCCCATGAGAAACCCTCTCCAACCTCTTCTATGGGGCCTAAAAGAAAGACTCTCTCTATGGCATGTCAACCCCTCGAGGATCCTAAAATCAAACCTTAGGCCAAAAAGAAAAAATGTGGTGTAGGTTTAGCTCAGTTAAAAGGTGCCAATGGGATCTGTGAGCTCAAAAAAATACCCTCTAAGAAAGATTTCAAACTACTAGCCAAGACCAAGATGGAACAAAAAGGGTAATAAGAGCATCCCTTGCCAGGTTGAGGGATCGCTAAAAGACAGTGAGCATAAGGACTTTGTTGATAGAGACTCCCATGGTGATACAATGGTTGTCGCCAGTGTGGATATGGGAACTGATTAGAATAGTGTCAAGAGATCAAATAGACAAGAAAAAAAAGAGGAGGTGATGGTGGATGATATTTCTAGTAGTTCTGAGTAGAATGGCAGAAAAGAGGAAAGCAAGCACGACACTGTGGAAGAGACTGCGGAATTTGTGGAAGGTCTGAGCCATTTATTTGAGTTAAATAAGATGATCCTCGAGGAATCCACACCAGAGTGAATCACTTGACTTGGAATGTGGGGACCAACAAGGAGGAAAAAAACAAAAGTGAAGAGCTCAATAATCTGTGGACTCGAGTTGATAAACTAGAAAGGAAATTCACCAGGTCGATATGCTTCATGATCAAGGTAATACACCGCTTAGCTATTACCCTATTTGATGTGCTAAAAGAGGAGGTTGATAAGAAGATTGCAAAGGAGGATTCTAGAAACAAATGGGTGGGGGGAAAATGTAATTAAACTCCTCTTTGAGGAGTGGGAAGGGTTAGCTAAGTGATAGGTGGGTTGTGTGTTGCTATTGGGTAGGCTTTCCTTCTATTGTCTGTCCATTGTTTCTATAAGTTTTTGGTTTCTATTTGTTGTTGTTGTAACTAGACTATTATGTTAGTTTTTGGTTTTTGATATGATTTTGGTCCTCTAGAATCCTTCGTGTAAAGGGTACTACACCTTGTAAATGTAGCTTATCTTATAAAAAAAAAACCCAAGATTTATCAATAGAAGAAATATCCACAATACTAAACAAATCATTCTATACAACATATGAAATCCCCTTTTATCTAGTACTACTAGAATACAAATTAACTTTGTTTTGTTTATGAAACACAAAAAGTTAACAAAATTAAAACCAATATAATAATTTTATAGGCGAACAACCATATATGTATTAAATAATGTTTTAAAACTATTTTCACCAATTTGGCCTAATCTATGGTGCCACAACCTACACGAGTCAAAATGTTAAGTTACATTATTTGAGTTACAAAATTGGAAGCTTCCAAATTGAAAAAGGTATTTAAAAACCCCCATTTAAAATATTGGTGGTGAATCCTTCAACTAGAAGAAAAATTGTAAGCTTAATTAGGGAAATTGTGATGTTTTGTGGTAGATTTGTAGGTAGAAGCATGATAAGGATAAGTTGGAGGAAATATTGAGAATATTGAAAAAGGAGCTATAGGATATCAAAGGTAACTTATAGAAGGAAAATTGAGAAATTTAGCTATTGGGAGTATTTTTACCAATATTAAGATTCCCCAAGAGTGGCTAAGGACCCAATGATTCTCTAACTAGGTTGATCCTAGCTCAGAATTGTGGGAGAATATTAGAGGAAAAAAGAGTCTATAATATATATGACATGAAGTTAATTGAGAAAAATATATAATTCCTTAAGGAGGAATGGGACATTATGGTAGCTTCAATTTTTTATGATGGTCCCCTCTTGGGGATGAGTTTTCTAATCCTCTATTCCTTCTTTGTTGTGTTTTACTTGCTTTGTTGGTCTATTTGTGGATCTCCTTCTTTGGGATAGTTTTGTTAAACACACCCAGATATTGAGAGGGGGGTGAATCAGTATCTACAAAAACTTAAACCCTTTCAGGCCTTAACCCTTTAGCAATATGCTAAATTAAACTATTGAAATGATCGTAAAGCCTTAACCAAATCTGCAACACATTCAAATCAATAGCAATGAAAGATATGAAAATGAACACACATGCAAAAGGCACTAGATTTATGTGGAAAACCAAAGAAGGGAAAAACCACGGTGAGAGTTAACTCACAATATAAAATCTCATTACTTACAAATTAAGGATTACTACCTATGGACTTGTAGACTAAGGCACACAACCTTAGGGAAAGTTACAAGTGACTTGTAGTACTGAGGCACACAAACCCAAGGAAAGATACTGTATGCAACCTAAAATGGTCACCTAGACTTTGGGCCCCATTTATTTAATTTGTCAACATCAACTTTTTGAATCAATGATTGTCACATTTTCAAATCAAATTTCTTAGTCAATTCATAGCTATTTCAAATGTTTCAATTTTCCCTAAGGTTTGAATGCTTCATTAATTTTATTTAATCAAAAGAAATAAATCCCTTTTAATAAATAAAATAATGTTATTTAATTGAAGTTAATATTACTTAAATAAAATGATGCTATTTTAATTAAATCTATTTTAATTAAATAATTTTTATTTTATTTTATTAATATTCATTTCTAAATACATAATCTTATTTTATTTTATTAAAAGAGATATTATCATTTTAAATTAAATAAATAAATGAAATATCCTTCAAGAATATCCGTGATGAAAAAAGGGAAACAAATCGTTAAAGGGAAATAAACTAAAAAGAATTCCAATCAAGATTTGTTTCTATTTTTCTATTTATCCCACATTGCTTCTGAATTTGCCTTCAATTCTACTTTTGCCTATAAAATGAGCCCTCTCATTCTCATTTCAAAAAGATCACGAATTTTTACATCGGACTTATGCTACAAATTTGAATTTTATCATTTGAGATTACATTAGTTTGATTATATAAGCATCTTATTTTTAGAGAATATAGTTTAATATTGCATTTTAGCTTAATCTTCATAGTAGATTAATTTGCAAAATAATTCATTTATGGCATTGCATGTAGATTAATTTTCATTTCAATAAATTAGTTTGGTTTATTGCATTTTACAACCATTTAGATTAGTTTTCATTGTTGCATTGCAAGAACAGGATTCATGGAGATTGGCATTCTTACTTCTCCTCTTTGAATCTCTCGTTCCGAGATTGTATTTGCAGGGGTAATAGGGTTAATCTGAGGGCCACAATATCAATCCCTGCTCTTCTCGGATAGAGAGCTGTGAATTGATTTGCAAGGACTCATTATTGAGTATCCTTGCATGCAAGGATTCACGTGGCATAACATTTCACTATACATTTTGGCTTTTTCCACCGTTTAATTTTTAATTTTTAATTCTAGTTTAGTTTTTAATTTTAGTTTCAATTTGCTTTTAGTTTCTAATTTAGTTTAGTTTTAATTTTTAGTTTTTTAGTTTAGTTTTTAATTCTAGTTTTTAGTTTTGTCATAAATCCAGCCTTCCACCTGTGAAAACGATTTCTCTCGGGTTTTGCAGCCGGTCGAATCATCCTGGTATTCTTCATTTTTACTGTTTTCACAGACCAAGAAAATAGCTACACAAAAACCGTTGCGCGTCATTTTTCACCTGGCTAAAGGTTTAAAAACAATATTTTTTTCATCTTCTGCTTGCTGGATCAAAAAACAATTTCTGGGTTTTATTTTTTGCTTCAAAAAATTTTTGGGTTTCTGTTTTTATCTACTCATTATAAACAAATTTTTCAGAAATAAAATTTGAAGATTTTTATGCATGTTTTAATTTAGTTTTTACTTTTTAGTTTTAATTTAGATTAGTTTTTAATTCTAATTTAGTTTTTAATCTTAATTTAGTTTAGTTTTTAGTTAGTTTGGTTTAGTTTTTAATTTAGATTTTTAAATTATATATTTTTTTAGTTTCTAAAATTCAAATTAGATTTTTTAAACTTTGTTAATTTAAAGTAGATTCTTTAACTTTGTTAATTTAAATTAGATTTTTTTACTTTAGATTTTTTAACTTTATTAATTTAAATTAGAATTATTAATTTAGATTAGATTTTTTTAATTTAGATTAGATTTTTAATTTTATTAATTTAGATTAGTTTTGTTTTAAATTTTTCGTTTAGTATTAGATTAATTTAATTTAATTTTAGTTTTGTTAACTAATTCCTTTTAGATTAAATTTTGACTAGATTAAATTAGATTTTTTTAATTCTGGTTCTTCTAAATTCTTTTTTCACAGCATAACAGTTTCTGCAGGACGCCAGTCAGAGAACTTGAAACACACTAATGGTTTGATTGCAGGACGCATGACAAAGACTTGAAAATAAACACTTACGCTTGTCAAAGATCTTATTTAAAAAAATATTTTGTTTGTTTTCCTGCTTTTCAATTCACATAGTCTAATTAGGGCTTCGTTAAAATTCTCAGGAGTTTCGATAGTGAGTAGGGAATTTGGCTCTTTGTTACATGGAGGTGATGACCATGGACAAATCCAGGCTCCTTATGATCTTACTAATATGACGAACTCTTAGGGAGTGGAGCAAGGTAGTGAAGCTTTAGCACTTTCACTCGTCAGGGGATTATGCTCTTCTCTCATTGAGAGAATCAGAAATCCAAAAGCGTGTGGATTTGGTGAAGTGAAACCAGCTCTAAGATTAAGGTTGTTTACGGTCAGTAAAGAGACTGCCAGAGAGAAGTATGCTCTTCTCCTTTTGGGAGAATCAGAAAATCAGAAACCCGAATCCGAGCCATGTCCAGTGTCACCTTTAGAGGGCCTGCCGGAAGTTGAACCTCCGGGAACGACCCAAGTGAGTACACACCTATCACCGGTGATTCCACCTCACTATAATAAAGAACGTCTTGTTGAGTCTAAAGACTCCAAGACCATAGTAACTTCTTTCCATGACTTCGACGATCATCATGGAAAAGCTCTGTTTATTGTAATCAGGGATGGAAGAGCCACCAGCCCCCGCTTGTGGGGTGGTGTGTGATTTTCGTGTGTTGGTGTGGTCAGCAGGCTCAAGCTCAGATCGGTAAGCAACCAAGGTTGGGTTGTGAATGGGTGCTGCAAAACTTTAGTTAGTTGCCTACCCTGCTCACCTCCCAAAGGAGTCATAATCTTTATTAAAGGGAGGGGAAGAATCTCCAGATAAAGTTGATCATACACGTATTCCCATCATAGGCATACACCGACGTGCTTTGGAGTGCGCTTACATTAACTGGCCCCTACTCGGGCTGGTAACTCAACGCATAATCGCTGAGCGTCCTTGGAAACACCAAAACACTCTTAGGGGTGACACCTAAGCAGGGAGGTGGTGCATCGTGACGCGATAAGCAATGGGGAAAAGGTTTTGACTTCTCACCATTTTCTTTGGTAGGGATAGCTATGTGTTTGTTTTTGAGTCTTAAACATTGTCCAAACATATTCAAACAAGACTCCCCCGATACTATCAAGTTGCTTTGTCCTTGATAGATCTGTTATTGACTAATTTTTGTATCACAACTTGTCTGATTGAAACCTATGTGCTTGATCAAAATCTGTGGATATACTTGCTTAATCTTTGCAAACAAACAACAAACTGAAATACTGAGTTCTTCGATTAGGTGACTTGTCCCAGTTTTAGAGACCTATTCTGTATTTAGGGTTTATGTGTCCTTGACCTTTTGAATTAGTGATCCTTGATCTCATAAGTGATTTTGCTTGAGATTGGCAAATTAGGAATTGTTCCTGTCAAATAGATAAATTTTTAGACTCTTTGATAACACACTTGGAGAGTGCTAGTAGTCTCCTTGTCCACCCATTTTCATACAATTCAAACTCAGTACACTTTGTGTAAGTCATCCTCCTGATCCATATGTGCTAGGGTATTCACCCAAGAATTGAGCACCTCTGTGGCAGTGTTGGTTTGCACCTATTTGCAACAGTTCTATTTCACCATCTCTCTTGGACAAGAGAAAACTTTTACTATCCTAGTCTGGTATTGACGTTTCTTAGAATTGTCTATTTACCTGAACTCTCCCTTTCATGTCAGTCACAACAAGATATCAAGTGAGCCAAGGAAAGCGACCTCAGATAGTCTTTAACCAACTACCCCCAGTTCAGACTCGTCAAAAGAGAAAGGAAAAGGAACCAATATTTAACCAGCCACCTAGAGCGGGCCTCAAAACCTATTTTGGACCCAAAGTTATTTCATTTTTAGTGACTTGAGTACCCCTGACCTCTTCCCACTCGTGTATGGATATGAAAGTTATATTATCACTGTATGGAGAGGGAAGCCATGGATCAAAATCTTGATGATATCTATGAACAACACAGAAACAACATGATATTTGGAAATTCTTCTCATGATGATCAACCTGGTTCACCCCTCATTAATACAAGATATTTGGATGCCCATCAACGGGATGAAAGGTATAAGAGACGAGCTCACCAAAAACAATGGTCACAACATGAAGGCCAAGACAATGAACCTCGCGATGCTCATGTCAATACAACGTATACCAATGACTTGTTCAAACAGTCTAGACCAAGCTCACCACTTCAACATACCTCAAGGTTCACAAGTGATAGGCTTAGAAGAATTGAACGCGAAAAGAAAGCCTTTCTAGATGAACAAGTTGCAAAGCAAGAAAAGTTTAGACAACTTGAGGAAGAGAGCCAAGCTTTATTGGAAGTACAAAGGAAACTCGCTCAAGAGGAGCAAGATAGGTAGTTAGCCCACCAATTAAACAAACAATACAATACAAGGGGTGCTAACAGTGGACATAATTCTCCTCCCTCCACCCCTTCCAGAACACCAAGAAGTAGAAGGCGGTCAAGGACCCCTTCTAGATCTCCTAGTCCTAGAGGAAGAAGGGCCTCTCAATATGCTCACTATAGGAGGAAAACTCCTCCCAGAAATTCAAGACCACACTCCCAACATGTACATCCTGGTTCCCAACATGGAGGTGGTAGCTCACATTATGATTTTGATACTCAAGACTTCATGCGAATACAACAAGAGCCTATCTTCCAACAGTATGTGGAGAGGTATTTGGAACAAAAAAAAGATAAGTTCTTGGAAAGTCTAATCAACAAGGGTGCCAGAGTCCCTTATAATTTTGATGTGGACAAAAAAATACAAAAGCAAAATCCCTCTCAAGAGGAAGAAATCCACCAAATGAAGCAAATGATGGAGAAAATGATGCAACCTAAGAGCTTATTCTCACTAGACTCAATTTTTCCTAATCCATTCGACAAGAGTGTGAGTATGAAAGATTTTCCAAAGAGGGTGGAATTCCCACAATACGATAAATATGATGGCAGTGGTGATCCACACGACCATGTGCGTCAGTTCTATACTATGAGTTTTGAATTCCATCAGGATGACTCCTATTTGATGAGGTTGTTCCCTAGGAGTCTTAAAGGACAAGCAATGGAATGGTTTACCAATATCACCCTCCGCCAAGACTTTTAGAGAACTTGTTCATAGATTCGCTCAACACCGCAAGAGATATAACTGTCAAGACCAAGTACTATGTTGGACCTATGCAACTTGAAACAAAATCAGGGGGAACCCTTTGTTACCTTCTTGCAAAGGTGGAGGAGACAATGCTCTCGGTATCCTAGGACGATCCATGAGGATGAAAAGATTGACATACTTGTTAGTAATTTGGTGCCTGAAATGAGACATGAGATCAAAAAGATAGTCTTCACTTCCTTTGATACCATGATTGAAACTGCATGCCGCATTGAGGATGTTCTAAAAGAACAAGGCATTTTGACCAGACATAACAATAATACCAACAATGGTCAACACAACAATAAAGATAAAGGGAAGAACAACAATTGGAACAAAAACAAACAAGTTGTCAATGATGGAGTTGTGGATTCTTCCCAATCAAGAGATCAAAGTGTTCTTAATTTGACTAAGGCTGTGCAAGCAATGAAGCTTAATGCACCTCCACAACAAGAAAGTAAACCAAGATATTAGGAGAGGCCCAAAAACCAGAAGCGGCAATTTACCAAATCGGGTGACTCATATGAGGATATTCTCAAAAATCTCATTGCTAACAACTTGGTACATCCTCAGGATCCTGCAAAATTTCACATTCCAGATCCTAAGCCACATTGGTGGGATGAAAAGGAATTCTGTAAATTTCATAATGGCCCCGGCCATACTGTTGAAAACTGTTGGAAATTAAAACATATCGTCCAAGATTTTATAGAAAGTGGAAAGCTTCAAGTTGATGGCCTAAATACCAATGCTGATCATAAGGATTTTAAGGAACCTTTTCCTAATTATGACAAGGGGGAAACCTCTAAATCACAAAATGGCAAAGCTGCAATCAACTACACCTATACAGCGGCAAAAAATGTGATAAACATGCTTGAAGTTGTGGAGCCAAGTGTTAATATGATAAGGAGTAAGGACTCACATGGTTATGACTCTCCCCCTATTTTTGACAACCAACCTGTTGTGGTGCTGAGAGGTCCTCATTCTAGGTTATCTTCCCAAGCCCTTAATGCTGTTACCAGGAGTCAAGTCCCTATTATTCTCAGAGGGCCTAGTTCAGGTCCATCCAACAAATCTAAGCAAGTGGCATCCAAGAATGTCACTATAAAGTCCACCACTGCTCTCAAACCAAACTACAATCTTGTAGATCAGTTACAGAAAACTCCAGCACAGATCTCAATCTTAGAGCTTCTAGAGTTGTCCCCTAGACATAAGCAGATCCTTGAGGACGCTTTGCACACAACAAATGTCCCCAACAACATTGATATAGACCAATTCCAAGGCATGGTGAATCACATTACTAGCCCACATTACCTCTCTTTCTCTGAAGATGATGAAAAATCCTAAACCATCCACACAATCTTGCCCTTCACATTGAGTCATGATTCATAAAACCCGTGTCAGGCGCGTGTTGATTGATGGGGGTGCTGGGTTAAATATCTGTACTTTGAATTTGTTAAAAACTTTGGGCTATTCAGAGCAAGTGATCGACACTAGAAAGAAAATCACCATAAAGGCCTATGATGAGGCAGAACGAAGTTCTAAGGGATTGGCTGTCCTTCCTGTCAGGATTGGCCCAGTTGAAAAAGATATCTTGTTTCAAATTGTTGATACTAGACCCCTTGCATACAACATTTTACTGGGTAGACCATGGATTCATGATATGCAGGCAGTGCCATCTACCTACCACCAGTGTGTTAAGTTCCCCTACAATGGAACAAAAATTTGCATACCAAGGGATAACACCTTATCAATTAACTCAATCTCAGCTAATGTTCATGTCCCTCTTAACCGAGCAGTAGAGGATTATGAAACAACTTTAGCAGACTGTCAAAACAAATTTAAGTCAGTAGACCTTGGCATGGGGGGGTATCAACTTGACTCTTTTGCAAAGATGCTTGTTTCCCCTAGGACATATGGAAAGCCTTCACAGGAGATGAAACCATCATCTTCAACAATGACAATATTTGACAAGTTTGTTGAATCCTCAGTACCAATACAAGATGAAAAAGAGGAAGTAGCTATTCGAGATTGGATATACAAAGAGGAGAAATACCAGCACAATGAAAATTTCTCCCCCTCTCCTAAGTCCTATGGGAGAGGATATACTTTTGTCAAGAAGATGGGTTATCCAGGATATGGCCCTCTTAGTCACAAGTTAGATGCTAGAGCCGAACCACTCAATCATGATCTTTTTGCATGTAAGTCTAAGAAACCGGTTGGCCTAGGCTTTATGAACAACAATAAATGCACTGTCCCCATTTCTGATAGGCGGGATAGTAAAGATGACATAGAATATGTACCAGATTTGACCAATCAACAAGACATAACAGATGATTGGATACCTTCAACAAATCTCCTTTGGGAAGATTCAAAAGATTTAATAATTGATAGTCCTCCTATCTCATTTGCAATAGATAGTGACTGTATGAATGCAAGATTTACTATGGATAGTGTCTCCATCCCAGCTACAACGGATGGTGATAATTCAGATAATTTTATGATTGAGCAAATTGCTAGAAGAGAGGAGCCTCTTCCAAATCTTGAGGCTTCTACATCATGAGGCTCCAACAATAATTCAGAAATAGACTCTCATGAGTTTGAATGGGATTCACTCTCAGATGCAACAGTTGACTTGGATATGGATGTTGTCCACACTTATAGTTCTCAACCTGATGTAACTGACAAGTCATGTGTTAGATTAGAAGATCGGAACCCACATGTCGCATTAGTAGATGATTCTTCGCTTGCTAGGATAAATTATGATTTAGACACTTTAGAGGGAAACTTGACAGATTCCAATTCTACAGTCACCAGAGATGACACCACCTATATCCTTAATCTTGAACCAGTCATCAGCTACCCTTGTTCACCCCAACCTTATTGATTGGTCTCCATGGTACCAAGAGCTCAACTCTTTGACATTTCTAATGACTATGAGATCACACGCTATCTAAATGCCATTGAACACGTAGTCTCTTCCACCCGATTAGATGGCTGGTATGACAGAACGACATCGTAACTTAGTGCAGATAAAAGAAATGAAAAAAAGAATAAAAGATTCGATGAAAACCCTATTGGCGATTGTCAGAACCAAAAAGTAAAAATAAAGACGTATCCAAGGTGAAAACCTCCTAGAGGCAC
The DNA here is from genome assembly GCA_007258455.2 of Sequoia sempervirens. Classification (NCBI taxonomy): domain Eukaryota; kingdom Viridiplantae; phylum Streptophyta; class Pinopsida; order Cupressales; family Cupressaceae; genus Sequoia; species Sequoia sempervirens. Next base: position 24,808 of record VDFB02002756.1, on the reverse strand, counting down.
CTACGGATGAGGTACTTGATAGTCTCCCAAGATATTTCCAGGATAGATCATCAGTATTGGTTGAACCTACAGAAGCTGTTAATTTGGGCACAGAGGAAGTTCAAAAAATTGTACACTTGGCTAAATCTTTATCACCTGAAGAAAAGAAAGCCTATATTGCGTTCCTCCAAAAGAAGAAAATTAACTTTGCATGGACATACTCAGACATGCCAGGGTTGGACACTAATCTCATTATGCATCATTTGTCCATAGCTCCAGGTGTGAAACTAGTCAAACAGAAGTTGAGAAAAATGCACCCTCATATAGCTCTTTTAGTGAAAGCTGAATTAGAAAAGCTCCTTGGTGCAGGATTCATTAGAGCCATAGACTATGTTGACTGGATTTCCAACATTGTACCTGTTTCTAAGCACGATAAAAGTATTCGAATCTGCCTGAGACTTTAGAATCTTGAGCATTCCCCGAAGGATGATTTCCCACTTCCCTAACATAGACATGATAGTGGACATGGCCAGTGAGGATATGGGATCTATTCTTTGATGGATGGTTTTAGATATGTCGGATCAAGATAGCTCCACGAGGATCAAGAAAAGGCGCATTCATGTAGGGTACTTATTGTTGGAATGTCATACCCTTTGGATTGAAAAATGCAGGAGCTACTTACCAAAGAGCTATGACAACCATCTTCCATGACATGATGCATAAGAATATGGAAGATTATGTGGATGACACCCTGGCTAAGTCTAAGAGAAGAGGAACACATTTGGCTGATTTAGAAGTGATTCTAGATCGCATGGAACAATTTCAACTAAGATTAAACCCCAAAAAGTGTGCATTTGGTGTTACATCTGGCAAATTATTGGGATTCATCATTTCAGCTAAAGGAATAGAAGTATGAATACTGAAAGGTTCAAGCCATTATAAACATGCCACCTCCCAAAATGTCATTAAATGAGGGAGTCTTCAAGGGCGCCTTCAATCCATAAGGAGGTTTATTTCACAATTGGCAGATAGAGCACAACCTTTCAACAAGAATTTGCATAAAGGTGTTCAATGTGTCTGGAATGAGGATTGCCAAAAGAGCATGGATCAAATTAAAGAATACTTGGAAAATCCTCCCATTTTAATGCCTCCCATTCCAGGAAAACCTCTCATTTTATATGTCTCAGCTACTAAATCTTCACTGGGGGCATTTTTGGCTCAATTAGATGAACAAGGGAAAGAAAGGGCCATATATTATATTAGTCGCACTCTTGTTTCTTATGAGGTTAATTATACTAGTATTGAAAAAGCTTGCCTCGCAGTAGTGTTTGCTTCTCAAAAATTGCGACACTATATGCTCGCGCACACCATACACCTCATATCAAAAATTGATCCTCTCAAATACTTGCTCGGTAAAGCTGCTCTCACGGGTAGACTTGCTAAATGGATGATGATTCTTTCTGAATTTGACATAGAGTATATTGAGCGCAAAGCAATCAAAGGCCAAGCTATTACAGATCAACTGGCTAATTTCCCTATTCAAGATAATATGCCCATTCAAGTCAACTTTCCAGATGAGCATCTTATGTACATGACTAAAAGATCCTGGAAACTATTCTTTGATGGTTCCTGCATGCAAAATGGTTTTGGAGCTGGTGTGTTGTTTATTTCTCCTCATGGGTATACTATTCCTAAATCTTACAAGTTACTCTTTCCATGCACAAACAACATAGCTGAGTATGAGGCTTTGACAAATGGACTAAAAATGGCCATAGAGTGGAATATCATAGAAATACATATCTATGGGGATTCTCAGCTGATCATCAACCAAGTCAATGAACAATACCAAACAAAGATGACAAGTTGGTGCCTTACAAAATGGTTGATTCATTGAGACGGTATTTTACTTTTGTCACCTTTTAGCAAATCCCTAGGGCTGAGAACAAAGCAGCTGATGCTATGGCCACCCTTGCTTCACTTCTTCAGTTAGAGGAACATGAGTCTAGATGGTGTTCACGGTGGAAGTGAGCTATGATATATCCATATTTGACTCACGAAAGCCATATTTACCCTTGCCAATCATGAATCCTCAGCTATGGTGCTGTTACTCATATCTTAGTGATGGCATCATCACGATACATTTTAACGATCGAGAAAGAAGAAACCTTATCCATAGCGCCTCTAGCCATTCCTCATCTAAATTTGATTTATAGGAGGGGGTCTAGATGGAACACTTCTTAGGTGCTTAGAAAGGAGGAATCCAGATCAAGCTCAGATTGACATCCACAGGCATGTGTGGAGGACATTCTAATGGTCTTTCCATGGCTAGAAGGTTGCTTAGGGCAGGCTACTATTGGCCTACAATGCAGATAGATGCAGTAGCATTTGCTAAGTCTTGTGAAAAATGTCAGAAACATGGACACCTGATACATGCTCCAGGTAGGGAGCTAATTCCTTCTATATCTCACTGGCCATTTCAGCGATGGGCCTTTGATCTTGTTGGGAAGATTCATCCCAACTCATCAGGTGGGCATAAGTTCATTATCACTGCTACTGACTACTTCACAAAATGGGTAGAGGTTGTTCCACTTTCTATTGCCTCAGGCAAGACAGTATCTTTATTTATTTTAAACCATATCATCTGTCGATATGGAGTGCCATCTGAGATCATCACTGACAATGGAGGTCAGTTCAAAAACAAGGACCTTAAAGAACTCTGCCAAAGATTCAAGATAAAGCAACATTGGTCCTCCATTTACTTCCCACAAGGAAATGGTCAGGCAGAGGCTTCAAACAAAACCATTCTCAAGATTTTGCATAGAACAGTTCATAAGAATGGTAGAGATTGGCACCTATAGATAAATCCGGCCCTGTGGGCCTATAGAACGAGTATTCGTACTCCAACTGGGGCTACTCCTTTTGCCCTCACATACGGCGTTGAAGCAGTGTTACCTTTAAAGGTTGAGATTCCATCACTTCGGGTCTCTCTCAAAGGTCTAGTTACAAATGAAGACTATCACGCCATGAGATTGCAAGAATTGGAACTTCTTGATGAGAAGCGTAAAGCATCATTTGACTATATGAGGGTCTATCAAAAGTGGATGTCCAAAGCCTTCAACAAAAAGGTTCGCCCTAGAGAATTCCAAGTAGGAGATCTTGTCCTGCGAGAGAATCCTAAGAACCAATAGAATCGAGAACAGAGGGGCAAATTCAAACCTAATTGGCTTGGACCCTACATCATCACAACAGCTTTTGGCACAGGTGCCTATCTACTATCTACTGAAGAGGGGGAGCAGCTCCCTGAGCCTATCAATGTTTTGCACCTGAAGAAGTTCTATCCCTGATGCCCGTTCTGTCTGGGGGCATCATTTGTATATAATTATGACCCTGAAAAAAGTTCCCAAAAAAATCATATATGGTACTAAAAAAATTACAAAAAAAAAAAAATTGATATATTGTCAAAATCTAAAAAAATTCAAATATGAAGTGCTAAAAAATACAAAAAAAATATAAAATGAAAAATACAAAAAAATTCAAAAAATCAAAAAAAAGAAGAAGAAGAAAAAATGCTTGGTGAAAACCTGGAAAGCGAGGGCGCCTTGGTAACCAAAATATAAAAAATATATATAAAAAAAGTCCTAAAAAAAAAAAAAATTCTTCCAAGTGGTGAAAACCTGGAAACAGGTGCTACTTGAGGCCTTTGCATCCCTATTTCTTAGCATGCATCCTCGACACTTAGCCTTTCTCCATCATGCCTTGTCCTTATTGCCTTGGTTTGGAATTGGTCTTTGTCTTTGTCTAGGGGCATCACTGTGTTGGCTTTGGTCTCTTGGATATGATTTTCTTTAGGACACCTCGCAAACGGTGTTTTTCAACACTAACCCAACTGTGTTTTTCAACACAACCCCTCACATCGTGTGCTTTTCAACACTTATTAGTTTGGTCTTATCCAGTTCAGTCATGTGATCTTACCTACTTGCAAGCATTTGATCCTTATCCTCGGAACTCAGTATTAGTTTACACACTTAAATTTTTTTTAATTGCAACACTTAATGCTTGAGATATGCCATGATCTTTTCTTTGTGTGCTGACTGATATTGATTTTCGATGAGTGTCCTTGTCTAATAAGTCTCTCCGTGATGCATAGCTAGAGGACTTGGGGCATGGGGCATGTTTTTATTTGCTTTCTGCTTATGGGTGTTGTCTTGAACCTCTTCAGTGTCTCTTGTTGTCTACTTGACACACTTAAGAGATTTATGGCATCATCCTTGAATGTTTTTGCACAACCATTCTCATGGTAATCCTGGCGTTTATGTCTTGATGCAAGCATGGTTTTGCTACATTAAATTGGGTAAGCTAACATTGTAGTCATCTTGAACTTCATGTTTTTGATGCTCATGTTATAATCTTTCCACATTCCACGCTGATATAAATCACATTCATATCTTCATAGTTGCATTTGTGACTAGTGATGATTGTGTGATTGTCCGATGTCCGGTAATAATGGCCCAATGATGAAGATAAGTTCTCTTACATTCTCTAATGAATGATGAACACACAAAAACCTATGTTACCCTATTGCAAGTACAACTATCAAGAACAGGATTCACGAAGATTCTTCTTTCTTCGCTCCCGCTTCCTCTCTCCCCTGGTTTTGGCTCTGGTTTTGTCTTAGTCCTACCCCTACTAGTTTTGAAGGAGTGCCTTCATCGAGAGAATGAGGATGTCGCCCTGAGGTATTTTTGACACTAGGAGGTCTAAGCAACATAAAGGGATGCACATATCCACAAAAGCTTTTTCTTGCAGAGATGTCTTGGTGAGTGCTTAAGGTCTCACCAACGAAGTACAAAATGAAATGCTCCCAGTGTGACATCTCGGCGAAGCAGTAGGTCTCGCCGAAAGGAAAAGATGGGCCTTGATACAGTTGTTTTTGGCAGGAGTCCTGCTGACACAAAGGAACCCTGGTGTGACTAAGGGACTTCACCAGGATGTCATGTTGATCCGTGGGGGATCTCGTCGAAAGAGTATTTCCTTCGCCGGGTGTCTTGTCAAATGTGGGTTTGGAAAAGCTAAATAAAGTTGCCATGGAGTCTTGGTGAAGGCTTAATGTCTCCCCAACATGAATGAATGGCTATCAAAAGGGGTTGGTGCCCTCGGTGTAACGTCTCACCATCGAGATGATGTCTGGCTGACATAGTGATGTTTTAGTGAATGAAAAGTATCAGCAAGGGAAATCAGTTCAGTTTATGTCTTGTCGAAGGATGAAGGAACCACCAAGGATAAAAGAAAGGCCCCTCCAAGACTTGAAGCTTTTGCAGTGATGTCTCAATGAACGGCAGGGGTTACGCTGACAGTTTTTCATCAGGGAGTTCAGCGTGGGTCTCACCAACAATAGAGGAGCCTTTGGCATAACATAAGGTGCTCAAGAGAGACTCTCCCCTACCGGCGTGAGTCTCAGTGAAGGAGAGGAGCGAGTTCAAGGTAAATGAAATGAGTTTAGGGTGAGGTCTTGTTGACTTGGTAAGGTCTCACTGAAAGCCAAAAGGTCTTCTCGAACATATAATCTCTGGCCGACAACGATGGACATGCCAAATGAAAATGACATCGGTGTGACTCGATGGTGCTCACTATGACTTATAACCAAATCTGTTTGTCTCGCCAATGGTTTTGGCAGTAACAATATGACTTCTAAAGCTGCAGAGGCACATAATCACATCAGCAAGACACTTCCAGTGTCTCGCCAAGATGCAATTCTGACTAAGGAGTTTTGACCGCCTGTGAGCTTGTGTGGAGAATTCTCAACCAACCATGAGGAGCTAAGACAAACTATGGCAGTCTAGTCAAAGTGTAGAATGCCGACATAGGATGAATGCAACCCGAATCACAATGAACTTAGTAGCATTCAAGGCGTTCAGCCGAGTAGCTCAATAGGACACAATGCCAGGAATTGAATGCGTTGGTTGTAGAAAGATTAGGAGGAGACTTCTTCATGATGTTTCTTCACCGACACCAACAACAGGGACATGCAGGGATGCAACATTAAATTAGGAAAAAGATCTAGTGAAAAAATCCTATCCCGAATCAGGATATTTTATAGGCCCTAAGGGGCCGATATCAGTCTGTATATAAGGAATTTTTTTGCTTTTTAGGGGGGGTTCAGATTGTGCATTCAAGGGAGTTAGTGGTTTTTTCACCAATCTTTTCTCAATTAATGTATGTTTCTGTAACTCAAATGGAATCCTTTCTCAATTATAACATAGAGTCTACCTTGGAAGTTTGTATTCATGTTTGTAGTGATTCTCACTTTTGTATCTTTCCTTTGAACATGCAAGTCTTTAACTGTGTTTTATAATTCTGTATTCATATCTTAGAGCTATGAAATTAATCTTTCCTTCCTTAGATATGCATTTAGATCAAACCTATTAGGATTAAAGCATTAAATCTGAAAGAAGTCGTTCTGAGAATAGCAATTAGGCTTTCAAGAGTATGTTCTTCCTATGTTCATTTCATGATTTCTCAAACAGTTTGGTGTATCACCCTAGTGTAGTCCTTTAATTTATGCTTTCCTTCTCCTTTTACCTTCATAGAATCATTAGTTTTAGGTGGTACCCAAAGGAAGCCGGCCTTCTCAAGAGGTTCATTTCAGTTTTAGGTGACCCACAGCCTTGAAATGATCCCATTGTGTCTCTAGAAAGCTCAGTTTTAATCTCTGTATATAGGGTGCATTTCTAGGTGACAACATAGACTTTAAATAATCCTTCATTGGAGAATATAAAGTCGACCTAATCCAATTAGCCCTTCCAATAACATGATCCAAACTTGCTATCAAAGACAACTATTCTTCTGCATTGTGAGGTAATGTGAACACAAATTATAGTGTTCTTAATGTTGATCCTCCCCCCTCTGAGGAAGATGATCACACCTTTGTTAAAGAGGCTAATGTTGGTAGTCCTATCAAGAAGGCTGATGGAGATCCCATAGAGGAGAATAATCCCCATTGTTGGAATAATGCTCTCTGTGAAGATCCTTTTCCTTCTCAAGATTTGCAAACAAGTTATGGCCCTAGCTTTAAACTTGTCTCTAAATATGGATATGAGCACAAATGTTGTGGGTGTAACGAACAAGGAATTTATGTCCCTATATAATGTGCATCTTATAAGTGTAATCTGGGGCTTGGTTGCTCGAATGAATAATCTAAATGGAAACCACGATTGAATGTTGACATGAATTATATTCAATATCATCTTCCATTATCTACTATCTTCATGTCTTCTTCTTGTAATAAATCAAACTCTTGTCCATAAGAGAAAGGTTTGCTTCCTGCTCCTTATCCTCTATCTGAGCAAGAGGGTATTTTTTTGAGGCTTCTCAAAGCCCAATTGATTATTCTTCCTCTTCCCACACATAAGAAATTTCATAAACATGATGAAGCAAAGCATTCCTTATGTGCATACCATTGAGATTCTGGCCATTCCCCTAGTGAATGTAAGGCTTTGAAGGATAACATACAACAACTTCATGATTTTGGTGTCATCGCTCTTCCATTTTGTTGATGCAACTCTCTCTTTTCTTCACATGACAAGTGATATTGATGTCTACAGCTCTATCTTGTTTGTTCTAATAATTTTCTCATGAGGTTCTCACACCTCCCTTTCTTAGTATCTTGCATGGTTCTCCTCCCTTGTATGTTGGGGGTAGTGATAATTTTTTTTGGAGATGTGCATCCTTCTTAAGGACCCCCTCTCTTCTCTCTATATTTTAATTAGAGTGTTACTTTGAATGGCACCCTTTGTGTCTTGAAGGGTTCCCTGCCAAAGGAACCCCCTTTGAAAGCTTCTTTGTCAAATGAATTCATTAGCGTCTAGCTTGGGGGTAGCCTGACTAGACCTATCTTATATCTTGGCATCTAACTTGGGGGAAACCTAACTAGACCTATCTTTTCTATGACTGCCCTGCAATGCAACTTGTAGTAGCCATAGGCTTCTCTAATCAGTTTTGCTTTGCAAGACTAAGAACCTATATAGCTACTTCACATCAAGATTTCCTTGTAGGACTTAGCACCTATGAGGACCAATAAGACTCTATGGAGCCTCTCACATCAAGCTTCCCTCAGGGTCAAGCACCTAGGGTGCCTCCTTTGCAAGTCCAAGGACTTGTAAAGTGCTTTCATCCTGCGGGATCTCTTTGTTCGACTCTATAGAACCGAGCACTTGAAATCCTTTTGTTCATATTTTGTAGGTCTGAGGGCCTGCAACACATTTTTTCAACTCTCCTTATGACCAAGTACCTGTGGAGCCATCTCTCTTGGAATTTTCATTCCTTTCTAGCTCCTCCCTCTCTTTCTTAAATTCTCTTTTCTCTTCTCTTCTCAATTGTATATACTAGATCAAAGATCTGCATCTTCTTCATCCTGAGTATATGCTCTTTCTCTCTTCGAAATTAGTTGCTTCCCTAACTTTTGGGTGCATTCTTCTCTTGAAGCAATAAATCCTTACATTCTTCTCTTCATTTAAGAATTCTTCTATATGGAATTTCTTAATTTGGGGACAACCTTTTACATCAAGGTCTCTTTCACTTTGTTGACTCAAATCTTGTTAGTTTGTCATGTGCCTATGTGTATGTTTTTCTATACGTTCTAACCTCATAATGTAATGATTTTTTATGTTCTAACATTGTCTTGTGTAGGTCTTTCTTGTCTTATGTGTTTGTTTTGTAGGTCTACAACCTGGGGGCATGCTTCCTTGGTTCGAAGAGTTTTTTGCTTCCTCTACATTATCCTTTTGGTATCATGATGCTATTTATGTTTAGTATATTTCCTTTAGAGTGCATATTAGTGTAGATTCATATGCTCGCTAAAGTGGGGGGAAAATGTAATGTAAAATTGCACCCTTTGCAATTTCACATTCATTCTTGTATCCAATTTAGTGTCCACTCCCTTAGAATTTGTGTAGGCTCCTTCTATCCCTTGCATAAACCTTTTTCCCTCTTAGGATGCTCAAGACCCCTTTTTAGTAGCTACCTTCATGTTTCATCTTTGTGTTAAACTTTGATATTTTCCCGTTCTTATTTTTTTATAGCATGATGTATCTAGACACTACCATGTTGTGAAAACATTTGCATGTTGTGCTAGCATCCTATGACATTTTGGCATTCAAACGATCATTTCTGAGTGCCTTGCAAATTTTTAGTTACTTTTGTCAAGGGTAACATCCCGGGACGCCTTGTAACAGCTTGGGTACCTTCTTTTCCCTCCTATTCTCTCTTTAAATGCTATCTTTTCAATCCATTCAGTCTTTTTCTTGGCCTTTCTCTCTTGAAGACTCTTTTCCCTCTTACTCTCTTGCTCACATATCTCTCTGCAGATTTTTACAACACTAAAGCTCTCACTTTCTCACAACACTCTTTGACACTCTCTGGCTCTCGCAACTTTATCTCTCTTTGGCTCCCTCAAGCCTTGCAGGTGATATATTTCTTATCTTTTATCTTTGATCATCTTGGTATTCCTCACATCCCCTCTTTAAGCATTTTACTATTTCATCTATCTATCTATCTTGTGATACAGGTTCTCCTCCTTGAGTGGGGATTGATTTTATCACTTCATATTTGCTTACTTTGTTCACTTTCTCTATCTATTTGGTTGTCCATGGAGGTGGGAACACCAAAATGGGCGTTTGAGTGAGGAAATCCCCTAAATAGCCCCAGGATTTTTCCTTGATCTTATTTGTGTAGGTATTGAAGATATATACTTGTTGGAGGCTTCATCACTTGGGTTTTTGTGAGGATCTTCATCTCTTATCCTCCTTAACATTATTATTTACTTTACCTTATTTCAGTTCTATCATATTTTGTTACTGTAGACATCCAAATTTGGACACTTAATTTATCCAAATTTATCACTTTTCGTCTAAACATCCTCTTATCCGAGTTAATTAAGTAATATTACTATTATTTAATTAATATCTTTAATTCTGCTAAATCCTTAAGGTATTTAATTAAATACCTTACCCTCACTAATCCTCTTTTTATCAAATAAATTAAAGGCAAGTACATTTATTTAATTGATCACATCATTATTTTTCATCGTCTAATCCGCTTCTAATCCGCCTTCATTAAGGATGTGCACATGCCTAATCCTTGATTAGGATGTGTCACATCCTCCAACTTTTACAAGTTGGCTTTTAATCCTAATTAGCCCCTAATTATCCTCTAATTACTGATTAATTAAGCCTAATCATTCTCCAAAGAATTTTTAATTCCTTTTTATTCTTTCTAGATTCCCCTCTTTTATATGTGAATTTTTAATTCACATTCCATCCTTCCAAGGCTTCTAGAACCTTGGACTTGTCACAATCTCCACATGTGACCAGCCTTGGACTTGTCACAATCTCCACATGCAGTAGAACATGCATAACATCTTTTATCTTTTAGACTTTCCTAAGAATGTGAATTTTTAATTCACACTTATTTCCCCAACCACCTTTCCTTTTCCCATGTAGATTTTTGAGGAATTCCAAAATTCCTCAAATGTCCCTTTCACTCCCACTTGGGAACAAGAATCCCTTTTTGTGGAAATATCCTCACTCCCCAAGGTGCATGTCCTTTTTCCACCTCATGTACCTTCTTGACAACTCATCTCCACCTCATATCCCCTTGTCCACTTCACCCTCCACATGTCAAGATGTGAGGACTTGTGGGTTCTCAACCCACCTTAGCCCTTCATCTTGGCCTTGTTGGAGCAATCTTGACCGTTGAATTCTCTAGAGAATTCAAATTCTTCTATAAATACCCCCTTCTCAAGGGCATTTTCAACCCTTTCATTTGGAGCAACCTTATGCTGCCAATTTTCCTTCTCAACACTTTTTGATTTGAGCAACTACATGCTGCCAATTTGAATCCTCAATCCTCTACCATCATCTAGCCATCTTTCTAATCATTTGCACCTCTAATCTTGTATTTAGCCATTCAAGCAATCATCTAAGGAGCACACAATCCATTCCAAGCAAGGGCCAATCAATGAGAAATCAACAGCAAGGAAGGTGAAATCGTTTGTGTCTTATTTTGTCCATTTTCCTTATTGTTTATCACTCTTTTGGCTAATCTTAAGGTGTCCTTGGTATTTTGTCATTCATATTTCTAAGTTATTTTGCACATTTAGAGTAGGATAGATATCAAGGTATCATAGTTACTTTCCCACATTCTATAATTTCTTTGTAATTAGATTATTAGTAGTCACTTTTTTGTTTTCTATGATATTCTCAATTTTTGTTCTGTATGAGATGTCAATGCACCTTTAGGACTCTAGAACATTGCATTATCGTTGTTGTTCTGTGCTATTGTCCTTTAGCTAAGAATTCATCAATCTATCCAGAAAACCTCTTCAAATTGCTCTTTCTAGCTTTAGAACTCTCACTTTGTTCCTCAAGGTAGTTTAGGGAAGTTCACTCCCTAGGATTCCCTTGAGAATAAAGAAACTTGTGAGCAGTGAATCCCCTTCTCTACAGGTAAAAAACCCAATTATTTTGATATGAGGTCATTTCAGGGACACTACAACAAAACAAGCAATTAACACCTAAAATAGTGCCAGAACTTAGTGTATTTGAGTTCATGAATTGGAAACTTCTGTTGGCACAAAACTCGGTGCTAAACTACATTTCACTTTGGTGTCATTTTTTGTGCCAAATTTGTTGCTTCTAGTTTGACTTCTGATTTTGTTTCTAGTTTTGTTTCTTGTGTTGCTTCTAGGTTTGCTTCTAGTTTTGCTTCTAGTTTTGCTGCTAGGTTTGCTTCTAGTTTTGCTTTTAGTTTTGCTTCCATTTTTACTTCCAGTTTTGCTTCTAGTTTTGCTTCCTATTTTGCTTCCAGTTTTGCTTCCAATTTCACTTCTGATATAATGTCATTTGTTGCAACTAGCTTTGCTCCCATTTTTGTGTCTTTTGTCACTTCTAATGTGGCTTATATTATTGCATCTTTTGTTGCTTCTAAAATTGCTTCCATTATTACTTCTTTGTTTGCTACCTGAATTGCTTATGTTTTTGCTTCCTAGATAATGCCAAGTTTTTCTTCCAAGATTGCTTTTGGTTTGCTTCTAGTTTGGCATCCATTGTTGCTTCCTTTTTTTCTTCTAAAAATGTGTCTTGTTTTACTTCCATTTATTAATTTAATATGTTTTATTTCAATTTAATTAGTTAAATATATCATGTCTCTTAAATAACTCATGATTATAGAGTAAGTAATCTAATTATTTAACTCATATGATTAAATAACAAGATAATTATTATAACATGATCATCATCTATAAATAAAACAAGTGAATCAAATATCTATAATTTAATTGAATTTGACCACATCCATCCTAAGCAGTAAATTAAAATCATCATACGTAATAAATATCCATCCAAAAATCATTGACCACTTTCAATATATATTAATTGACAAGTCACTACTGATAAAATCATCATCATATATAACTAAAATAAGTGAAATTCAAATATACTAGTAGATCAATAACATGTCAAAATGATACATGTCCAATAGTTGACATAAGTCAAAATGATATATGTACAAATGATATAAGTGAAACTGATAAATTATGTAACTCAAAATGATACAAGTCAAGATGGTACATGTCCAAATGATATAAGTCAAAATGAAACATGTCAAAATGATGCAACTCAATAGTATGGTATTGCAAGCCATGAAAATGATACATATGATAGTAACAATGAAAAGAGGCATCATAATGATTTATCAACAATGATCCATGATGCAATCTATTTGATCATGAATGGCACTAGCTACTACCAACAATTGCCTCATCATCATCATCACCATCATGATCATCATCAGCCTCAATGTCTTTTGTATCTACACCACCATCATCATCTGCCATGTGATCTGTACCAAAACCAACATATTCTGGATCTATATCATGACCTTTATCTTTTGGAAGACCTGTGTTCTACAAGAAAAAGCATTTACAATGAAAAGTTATTATTTTGATTTCATGCAATAATTTATTTTTTTGTTATATATCTAATATTACAACATATGAAATGAAACCATAATCATATTACATCATATCAAAGTGCACATACCATAATAAAATTTCAAAAAAGTTACAACTAATATGTCATTCCAATGATGTAAAACATGCACAATTCTAATAAACATTAGTAAAATATGCCAACATTTGGTGGAAGAGGAGAAAGATGACTAGAACTCTGGAGGCCCACCATAATGGATTTCAGTATTCAACCATGAGAGCAAAAGAGAGATTTGATATCATGTATCAAAACATTAAGCATGCATTCCTCCAACTAGTGGAGAAGGAGATGATTACTTTGCTTCATTTTCATTTGCATAGCCATATCATGGTGTGAACCAAGAAGACCAAGGATTTCCAGTTTTATGTGAAGCTAATGAATGTGATCCAAATTTAGGAGGGGAAAAGAATGTCAATGTATGATCTAATGAAATTGAGGAAGAACAACAAGAGAGGGATAGGAAAAATAAAATCAACTCAGAGTTTCAAGGATTTTTCAAGCAAGTAACAAAGCTATGGGAGTAGCCTCATCTAAAATATTATGAACTAGAGTTTGATATACCATTTTAGAGAGCTTGGTTTCATGGATTTCCTTTCAAAGCATCTAGTTTTATTTTCCTCCGGTAAACTATTTGGTAGAGTTGGTGGAATTACCTTTATTAGTAATCACTATTAGTGAGATTGAGATTGTTAACCTTGAGAGAGTGGGACTTGGGAGAAAAGAATTTGATATGGCTATCAAGACTTGACTTGGGTTTATTTATTCCCCTCCATTTGATAGGCGTAGGTATTTTCCTTCTACTATTGAAGTGGCACCAATATCATATAAGTATACTTTCCAAGTTGCTTGTGAAACTAGAAGGACAATGCATTGTTCAGCTCCTTTTGTAAGAGTTCAAAGGAATATGCATAAGGACAACAAATAAAAACTTTTCCCCCAAGATGGAAGCCAATGCCTCTTTATCAATGAACTTCAATGCAATGAATAGATCCCATGAAAGGGATATTATCAATATCATAGTGAACAATGTTATTCATGTTGGGGAAAGGATGAGATATCCAGACTTTATATGGATTATCAAAAAATATTTGCTTCCCAAAATTGAGGATTTTTTGGACAATCAGAAATAGCATTCATATTATCAAACAAAATCCATTTGGAAGGATGTTCTTGTATCTACCTTTTGACAAGTATTTTTCTACTAGTTGGGTCAAACCACAACCTAATAATTACTTGACCTTGGTATATGCTGCATGGCTTTAGTATGCCAGTCAATTGATTTCTGGCCTAGAAAATTTATGTCAACATAAAATTAGAATTATATTGTTTTAAAGTCTACACATTTAAAACAAGACTTAAACATAAAAGAAAACTTATCTACATGTAAATTGGATAGCCTATATTGCTAACAGTCTATAGGTCAAATGATGTCTTACACCTAGCCTCCTCTACCATGCCATTAGAGTGACATTTTAATTTTTTGGTTTTCTTGTTTTGGGAATTTACTATCCTTGCCCTGTTGTATGACCTTGACCAAATTACTAATTTCCTAGCCAGTGTATTTCTTAAGTATTACCAATAGAAATCTCTAAACTTAGATATCTATGATATCTAGGATTGCATGAGTGCATTTACATTATATTGTCCTACTTTGATGATTTTACTTAATCCTTTCTCCTTTAGCAAGAGTTTTTAGATTAGTTAAAGTTCCAATTATTTGTGCCTCAATTTTTGTATTGTGAATGAAAATAGAGAGATAGATAAGAGAACAAGAGTTATTTAGGAAAATTGAAAGCATAGAGCAACTCAAACATATATCTTTAAGTATCTTATATTTCATAAACAAAATTTCAATTATTTTCAATTAGCAGTGAAACTGAAACTCATGCTTTTATCCTTTATGCTAAAATTTCTTACATTTCAAACAAAAATGGAAAACATTAAAAAATATATTTATTCCTATACCATCTAAATATCTATTGCACCTCTGAAGATTGAATTCCATGAGGATAGAAAATTTGTTAGTTTCCATCCAGCTAAGAACAAGGTACCAGCTAGAGATGTTTATTGCTGACTTTGAATGAAATTGTAACTAATGTCATAAGTTTGTAGTTTGGAAAGAGCATACTCAGCATGCTAATTCTAGTTGATGGTTGTCATACATTTTGAATAAATTTTGCATACATATATGCATCTATCATATATAGCGTTCATGCATGAAAACATAAATTGCATTGTTTAGTTAACTATCCAAAAACAAGAGAGGTAGGTGATACATATGATTTATCCATACAATATGGAAAAATCATAAAGCTAAAGCATCCTCTAGGGAGAAAAGAAAAAATGGGAGAAATATGGAAAGCCTTTTTAAATTTCCTTCATAATCATTAAGGAAATACATTCAAGGAATCAAGTTTTACAAATCTAGAAAAGAAGACAAATTCCAGCCATTGGAGTTGAGAAAAAAGTATATGCAAAAACAGAGACCTTGCAATCACATCGTCATAAATTAGCTCATCCACATTGTTTAGTAGTAATTCATTAAAATACATATACATCTGAAAATACATTTTTTGGTCAACACCTTGAGTGATCATCACGTTGTCTAGTGTTGGCTTTAGCAATAGTCTTACTAATACTTTTTCCTAATTAAGATTTGTCACTAGTTGTCTTAAGTTGTATTTGTTAATCTGACACTAAGGAGTAGCAGTGACAATTAGGAGCATGATAGTCACTTCAAACTTGAAAAAATGGGACCTTAATAATTAAAGGAGAACATCCAAGACGATAGGGTTTGAAGGTTGATTCGTTGGATAGTGGAGCCAAGGCCAGCTGTAATTGTATCATGTGGATACCCATGTTCTCTATATGCTTCAAGGTGACCAATTTTCATATCTAAAGAAAAGTGATGTTTACAAGTGATACAAGACAAGGGTAGCATTTTCTATCTCAATGTCATGATTTTCATGAGCTACAAAAACAAAGCAATGAATGGCCAAGAAAATATGTAACTCATAATGCAAAAGGTGGCCATGAAACTCAACCATTTGGAGAAGCTTCCTACTGTTCAAAGGAGCCAAGTGGGGAGGTCGTAAATGACAATATTTAAAATCACCATGGAACAAGTGAAATGGAGTTGCAGTGCATACCTTAAAGAAGGTGAAGCTTTGTTGTTTTCTTTAGAAAATAAGTAATATTATCACCATTCTTATTTTATTATGAAGCCAAATATGACTTCATTAAAATCAAATAGACAAATGGCATGATGATGCTAGGGTTTTGAGCTAAATGAGCCTATAGCTTTATGGTAAGGAAGAACCTAAGTTTGTGTTTTCTCCATGAAATAGAAGGTCATGACTGAGGGTTTTTAAAACCCATCTTTCTAAAAACACATGAAATATACAAAAATGCATAGAATCAAGAGGAAAAATAAGGAGAATCAAGTATGGAGCTACGACCACAAATGCAAGAGGAGCCTCATAAATGAAAGGATCATAAACCTAAAACACAAAATCTTGCATTTGAAATACAAAAAAACATGAATTTGCATCATTTTGCATTCAAATGAGCTCGAATCAAGCTTCTTATCACAAATATTTAAGAGGGAAATGCAAGACTCATGGCAAAGAACTTACCCAATTTTCTATTCAAAAAGTGTGCTCCAAAAACCCACAGGTATGGCTTCCAAAAAACTCAAGCCAAGCTCTCCAATGGTGGCTATAGGTGATGAAGAAGTATCAACAAGTGAGAACAATAAAATACATCAGAAAATACAACTGTTACCTATTTTTGCTACTAGCTCCCAAACAGGTAGTGTTGTTTATATTTTATAAATGAAAAGAAGGTACATTTTGACTTTGCTATGTCATATTCATGTGCATAAAGGAAAAATTAGAAGACTACAATACTACATTGCATTATGCAGATGCATATAACATACAAGAAAGTGCACAATATTTTCAAAATTGTAGTCTTTATTGATAATAAAAATGTATGGTGTCCCACACAAGTCGTGGGACTAACTATCTGAATGCATATAATGAAAAAAACTATACATTTATAGATACAAAAGAGAGAGAATGCACATAAAGAGAAAGGGGACCCATCATTTCCTGAATGATGAATCTTGGTCACTTTGTTCTTCATCATCTCCTGTCCCTCACACTTGTCCTACTTCTAGTTGACACTTTCCTTGTTGCTCCTAGTGTTCCTGCATCTGTGAGAATATTTTTGTTAGATCAATGAAGAATCACCATTATATACATGTTCATACATCTATAAACATATAATTTGATCCTCATGTGCATTAAAATAGTAGAGCATACTGTAGATGTCCAAGAAAACAAGAGAGTTATGAAACACATCTATCATATATGCTCTATTTTATCTAACAAGTTTGCTTCTTGTGCAGGTATAGGTGAAATCAAGTTGTTTTTTTCTTTCATCTAATTATAGCATGTGGGATAAAATGGGGCTCCCACAAGGGTTGAGCCCAACATGCTGCCATCTAATTTCATTATAGAGGGATGGTTTCATTTTTATATCATCATTGAATTCCTTTTGATAAATCTCATCAATCATGGTGATACTGATAAAGAATAGATATCATTATTAATGGGAGTCATATCACATTAATAGTGATACTCCTTGTCAATAAAATCATGTAACAAGATTCATCTACAAGGACCCAATGAAATTCTTCAGAGTCACTCAATGAGGTCTTATAGGTTTCTATCAAAAGCTATTAGGGACTAAACTAAATGAAATGGGTTAGTGGAATAGTCATTTGTTTCTACAAGTGGCAGTGAATGCAAAAGTGATGCACAATAAGTAATCATAACTTGAAATAGTGAGTATCAAACATCTAATCATAAACATGGAGCAACATATTCATCAATGAAATGAAGTGAAGATAGTGTTCTTTGAGCACCAAATTATAGAGGACTATCTAGGTTTACTCATGCTCTACAAGCCTCTAAGTGTGATGAAACAATACTATACCCCAGAGGAATGCCAAATTATTCATTAAGTGCAAAAGGGGGCAATGATCTATAGGATGGTATAGTGTTTTGACTACCATTAAGTACTGAAGCAAACCAGTAGATGCTAACAGTGTGGATCTATGCATTTCAATAATATAGGTTGCAATTGAAACCTTATTACAGAATTGAAACCTTATTACAAAATAACGAGTAATGCTTACTCAGTAAACTCAAATGAGATTATCAAGTTGTTATGACAGTGAATGAAATTGTACAGGTATGAAAAGGAAAAAGGCATTATCATAAGCATTGCAATTAACATTTCAATCAACTTTTCTACAAGGGGTACAAAGTGAGAGAGATAGCCTTGTTTTGGTTATACTTCAGAAGTAAAATAATGAAATGTAAGGTGCAGTGATGTGAAGACATTACAATGAAACAAAAGGAAGTTTTATGTTTTCATTCCAAAGGATGCCGAGCTAAGATCATGTTACAAATACAAAGCAGATTTGAACTTGTATTGCATCTGTAGTTTCAGAAATGGAATGCATTAAATGCTAGATGGAGGAGCTATGTGATAGTAAGTAAAAACAATGCATAATGGTAAATGATCAATTTTTTGTGAATTTTGTCTCTTTGAAATTATAAGAATAAAGCATTTCCTCATATTTTCACAAAGATCTAGAAGGAATTTGTTAAAATTATAAAAGCAACAGTGACCATTGCATTGAAGCTAGAATGCATTCTAATCACAATATAGAAGTAAAAAATACACTATGAGGAAACATCTTGTTACTATTCATCAGATTTGGAAAGCTATTGTAACATCCAAGTAAGATCTACAAGAAAACTGGAATCCTTTTCAGAGTAGGGTTTATATCAAAGCCAAAGGCTTGGTAATTTGCAAGAAATTAAAATAGGAATGGAGGTGTGAAGAGTTAGAAGTTTGCAGAGTGAAACAATGAAGGACTCAGGTTTTGGTAATCCAATAGCAACTTTTGGCACCTGTATAACATGATATGGCCATGACCATTAAAAAGATTTGAAATGAAATCTACAAGAGAAGCAAGAAAAAATATATATACTAGATATACAGAGAAATTATTTTTTCCCTTAGGAAATACCTATAAAAGATCATTACCCATGGCCATGAAAGATCATTTACCTTTTTTGTGTTTATAGAGGAGGACCAAAATATAGAGAAATGCATGAAGTCTTCAAAAAATGTGATGTTTACAAAGAAATGTATGGAAACATGTGGATTAGCAAAAAAGTGTAAACATTTATTCATTTTCCTGTAAGAATGCTCAAACTCGAGCTATTTTTTCTTCAAAAAATGCAACAAAGCGACATAAGAATGCTTACCCAAGCATAAAAGGTCAATTTTTGTCAAAAATTACAAAGGAAATCCCCTCTAAAACTATAAAATCTGCCATTGAAGACCTCTGCACAAACACTAGCCATCGTTCAAAGACTCCAAAATTTTTGATGTAAAAATGAAATGAGTCTTCCTTGTTTTGGGATCAGTTTTGTGTATTAGGGTTCCTTACCCTAATTTCTTGATGATGGTTTAAGGTGACTTTTCACCTTCTTTTAAAATATGCAAGAAACTAATATGCCCATGGGCTTAGAATTCTGAGTGTTATGCCTTGTAACCTTGTGACCCTTTGTATGCCATGTATTAAGTCTTTACGACTTGTATTTTCACCTTGACTTGTATGTAAAGGTTGAGCTAGGATCTCTTTATTTTTGCATTTGATTTAGAATGTAAATAATTTGACTTCAATGATATTGTTATAAATCATTAAGTCACATTTCTATTTTAAAATGCAAAATGGGATACATACTTTACATACGCACTTATGCTTTCATTATGAGCTTTCATATGCTTTGCAAGCTTATAGGGTTAGTTGAAAGAGGTTAGCCAGCATGGGGAGAGAATATAGGGAGGTTTTGCTTGCTTTTTGGAGAGGTGGACAGTATTTAGGCATCATTTTTATGTGCCTTCATGTTTGACATGGTCAAACTTAACTTTTTCCACACATTGGAGTTCTTTTGGAGAGGTTTTAGTTGTTTTTTTTGGGGATTTTTGGAAGCATCCGACCCAAGGAAGCTTCTAGTTCCTTCTTTGGTGCAACTACTTGGTTGATGGATATAATCACTTAGTTGACCGATTTACACTAAGTTCTAATTATCACCTAGAAATAGTGAAAAATGGTGGAGGATCAAGCTCAAAAGACAAAACCCTAACTTATCATGGGCTGTGGTGTATACCACTCTACCACATATGTTGCTCACCCTCCCGATGGTATAGCGGTGTATGCTTTTATCATCTTGTTGTTTATTTCCTTACCACACTCCTTTGAATTGTCATATGTGGGATGGCAGTAGGTACTGCATTACTGCATTGCCTTATAATTCTCCCCATGCAGTGGTGGTGAGTACCACTTTACCGTACAAGCTATATAATATATTTCCAATATGGTGGTAAAGGCTTATTTCTTAACTTAGAAGCCATCATCCCGCACTGCCTTTATTTTGATGTTGTGGTACTGTGATAAAGGTGAAATTTTCTTTTTTTATGATTATATGGAGGAATAAATGGGTATATACAAAGGGAATGCTGGTCACAGTATGGATCTTGTCACACAAATTATTGCATTTCATGTTAATACAATGAAAATATTAGGTTGAAGGATTAGGTTATAGGTTTGAGGGTATATGGTTGAATGATTAGGTTGAGGTTCCAATGTATAGGGTAGAGGGTACAGGGGTTGACGGTTGATGGTTTAAGGGTTGAGGGTTGAGGGATTAAGGGTTGAGGGTTGTGAATTGAGGGTTGAGGGTTTAATGTAAAGGGTAGAGGGTTTAAGGGTTTAGGGTTTAAGGGTTGAGAGTTTAAGGTTGAGGGTAGAGGATTGAGAGTATAGGATTGAGGGTCCAATGTAAAGGGTAGAGGGTATAGGGGTTGAGGGATTGGGCTTTAAGGGTTGAGGGATTGGGGTTTAAGGTTTGAGGGTAGAGGGTATTTGGTTGAGGGTAGAGGGCAGACATCAGTTTAAAGGTTTAGGGTTTAAGGGCTAAAGGTTGAGGGTTTAGAGTTTAGGGTTGAGTGTTTAAGGGTTTAAGGGTTGATGTTTTAGGGTTTTTGGGAGTTAAGAGAATAATTAAGGGGACCTAAGAGGATATGGCTTAAGGGGTCCTAAGATAATGGCTTAAGGGGATTTAAGAGAATGACTTAAAGACATTGAAGAGGGTGGATTAAGGGACCTAAGAGGATATGACTTAAGGGGTCCTAAGAGGATGGCTTAAGGGGATTCTCAATGATTGGATTTAAGTGTACACAATCTAGGATGACTTAAAGGGACCTAAGAGGATATGGCTTAAAGGGTCCTAAGAGGATGGCTTAAGGGTAGTTAAGAGAATGAATTAATGGGATGCAATAGGATGACTTAAGGGAAGCTAAGAGGATATGGCTTAAAGGGGTCCTAAGAGAATGGCTTAAGGGGAGTTAATAGGATATGGATTAAAGGGATACAAGAGGGTGGATTAAGGGGACATAAGAGGATATGACTTAAGGGGGTGCAAGAGGATGACTTAAGGGGGCCTAAGAGGATATGTCTTAAAGGGGTCCTAAGAAAATGGCTTAAGGGGAGTTAAGAGGATATGGCTTAAAGGGATGCAAGAGCGTGGATTAAGGGGACCTAAGAGGATATGACTTAAGGGGTCCTAAGAGGATGGATTAAGGGGACATAAAGCTTGGGAGATGAACCCTTAACCCTCAACCAATATAATAGATTTTTTATTCTAAGCATCTTGTCAACTCTAGTCCCTAAACCATAGGACCTAAATCTTAGGAGATGAACCCTTAACCCTAAACCCGTATAATAGATGTTATTCTAAGAATATTTTTAACTCTAAACCCTAAACCCTAGGACCTAAACCCTAGGAGATGAACCCTTAACCCTTAATCCATAATAGATTTGTTATTCTAACAATCTTTTCAAATTTAATCCCTAAACCCTAGGACCTAAATCGTAATAGATGAACCCTTAACCCTCAACCCATAATAGATTTTTTATTCTAAGAAAGAGGATGGATTAAGGGTAGATACGAGGATGACTTAAGGGGAGTTAAGAGAGTGACTTAAGGGGAGTTAAGATAATGACTTAAGGGTGCCTAGGATAATATGGCTTAAGGGGTCCTAAGATGATGGCTTAAGGGGAGTTAAGAGAGTGACTTAAGTGGAGTTAAGATAATTAATTAAGGGTACCTAAGAGGATATGGCTTAAGGGGTCCTAAGAGGATGGCTTAATGGGAGTTAAGACAATGACTTAAGGGGATGCAAGAGGATGGATTAAGGGTAGATAATAGGATATGGCTTAAGGGGTACTAATATCATGGCTTAAGGGGAGTTAAGAGAGTGACTTTAGAGTGTTTTACATATTTAGGTACAATATTATCTTTAAATTCTCTAATAAATGCATGCACACTAAATTTTTCTAAAATTACCTCACAACATTTTCCAATTTTTCCATCCTTTAAAGAATATTCAACATTTTAAATTTTTTTAACATCCACTAATTGCTGTCCAAATTCATGTAAACTACTTTCATGCATACATTCTCCTAACAATGAAAGGTTTCCACATCTATTGCATTGTACAAAAATACATGCATTGAATTAAAATAAGTTTCCATTAGAGAGTTCACAAAACAAAACTGCTATAAAATCTTTATTATTTCAAGTGGCATATTAATACAACAAATGTCTTGCATAATTTGGTTAGCATGAAAAGTACAACATATATATAAAAAAATGCCATAATAATAACAAAATTGTACATGAGTTTTACAACAACAAAAGATTTATTGTTTATTAATTCTAACATACCAAGGTTTACATTTTTTGAATGATCTTTGACTTATGCTAATATTTAATAAGATTGAATCATCTAAAAACTTTTTATAAAATTTAGTTTAAGCCATATCTAATAGATGTTTTGGTTGAGGGTCGTGGATTTTTTATATTACCCTTAATTTTAAAACATCTATAATATTAGGTGATACTCTTGTATTATCATGCCAATATTTTTTGATTAAAGATTTGATTTCATTAGTTAATTTCATGTTTGACCTTGGGAGTCTACCACTAAAACTCCAACATTGATCAATTGGATCATTTTCAATACTTTCTCTTCTATTAGCCACTCTTATCAAATTCTTAGGATTTAATTTTACTAAGCTTACTTAACATTCTTTTATTTTAAGTTGGCTTATTAAGTAGAGTAGTTGTTATTACATGACATGTTGCATTCTTATCTTTAGATCAAAATTTATTTTCTTATCTTTAGATGGACTTTTCTCATCCACATAGGGGTCAAATTTCTATAAGCAAAAGATGAAGGATTGGTTTTTAGATGCTACCATAAATGATAAAACCATTATTGTAACTACATGATTTCATTCATGGTGCCTTGTGAAGGGTAAGTGCACCAAAATGGTTCCCAAAAAGGGGATTAAGTGGCCACTTTTTTTCTAAAATTAGGAAATACTGACCTTGGATGTGAAATTGAGGATACTTACACTCAAAATTTTGAGATGGAAAAAAATGAAGGATTCAAGTGCTCTGTGTCTACTTTCTAAACTACTAATTCATTTTGAAATGGTTGAGATTAAGGGGTTCAAACGAGGGATGTACACAAATTGATGTTGTTTTTGTCAGAAAAACATAACATAGCAACTCTTGTACGACCCTCGTACGTGAACATTTTTTTAGTATTTTTAAAATCGCTATGGTCAGAAGTTAGCTAACAGTATGTAGTTGATGCACAACTTTTTTGATAATTTTTTAATGAATATTTTTTTTTACTAATTTTCGAATTGGACACTTCCTGGAAAACAAAATTTTGGTAGTGCTACCCCTACAAATTTTGGAAACTAATTGAATTTAAAAAAAAAAAATTGTAGAGTGGTGTCTAGTTTCTAAAAATATAATTTATTTGAAAATTTGATGAATGGTTAATTTATAATGAAAAAAACACCAAACACTCCTTTTTTCCAAAAAAAGACATACAAACAAAAGAAATTATGGATGAATGACTTAACATTGTCAGAAAGTGAAAAAAAATTACATCATTGGATAGCTAAGAGAGAACCGAACATTACCCAGATGTTTGATTTGTTTGATATTGAACCACGTGCAATCCTGACGGTGAGCACAGACCTGATTATGTGAAATATTGTAGAAATTGAAAAAACATGTCTCTAGTCGTTGGGAATACTCTCCAAGCCTTTGGGTTGGTATTCCAAGGAAAATACCAATCCTAAGGCTTGGAGATTCCCAAATCAAGATATAATGTGAGCACATTATAACATCCTCACGTTATATGTCACTTTTGACATGGTTCTTTTTCGTTTGTGGGGAGCATGTATAGCAAGACATAACACAAGTGTGGTATAACGTTCTCATGTTATGTCTTGATTTATGTTAAACGCATATTGAATGTATGTTTGTATGCACATGTATTCTTGTATTTCATGTATGTATGTATGTATGTATGTATGTATCGATGCATGCATATTGTATGTATGCTTACTTGTATGTAATATTGTATATGCGTGCATGTGCATGTATGCTTGTATGTACATATGTATTATGCTTGTATCTATGTATTTATGTATGTGTTTAGAGGGAAGGATAAAGTTAAGAGAGAGAGAGATCTAGAGTTGTCTAGGTAGGGTGGGAGAGGGAGAGGGAGGGGGGGAGAGAGAGAGAGAGGGGGGGGTGGAAGTGAGATTTTAA
>VDFB02002755.1:0-11924 GCA_007258455.2 Sequoia sempervirens | reverse complement strand
TGGCTTTGAAATCTTTTATTATCTTTTTTGTAGTTCTAAATTTTGGTCTCTTTATATATTCTTTTAATTACTATTAATATTTTTTTCATTATAAATATTTGTACGTAGACTTGATCTTCCTTATTTTGTACTTTCATTTTTTTTGTACTTAAAGACTAGCGTTATTTAAATTACTTTAGAAGGGCTATTGTTATGTCATGAGAGAATATATTCTTCTAGTTCAACTTGTGGAAATGTCTTTAAAAGATCAAAGATTATAGATATTAGTGATGAAAATTCTTTTATGATGAGTGTGTAGATATAGATTTGTTTTAGAGAACCAATTGAAGAGTTCCTTTCATTAAATGTGAATGATATACAAATAAATCCTTGAATATAAGGAGATGCCAAATGAATTAGCTCCTACTATTCATTGGTGGCTTGTGGTTGGGAACTAGTTAGGGTATGTGATTATATATTGCATTGCATTCCCCATTCCCATTTCTAGTCCACTCTAGAGTTAGGGCCCCATTTTTATTAGTTGTAGTCAATTCCCATCAAACAAACCTACCTTAATTAATTCATGAGCTAGTGGGGTGGGGGGAATAGTGGGTCTAGATGTATCAAAACCATATGTTGGTTGTATTTCTAAGGACTAATTAATTACCCATTCAAAATAGAATCACCCCATAATATAGAGGTAGTGGCCTACCCAAACTAAAGGTGGACCCTCCAAAACATGAGGATCGATATCTTAACCCTACTATGTCAAAATTGGGGCCCATTGTAGAGTAGGGCCTAAACTATCAATTGATTTTGAGCACCTCAGCCAAGATTTTCCCCAAGTTCACATAGTCTCAAGTCATAGATAGTTTAGATTCTTAACTCTTGACATCATGCATCTTGTCTTGATAGCCCGATTGCTTCATCCAATAGAGCCTTATTATGCAATGACCAAAATATAATCCATTTTAGCCTACTTACTATCCATAAGGAAATTGGTTGGTTTCCTCAAGCTAGCCATAGCCATGGATAGGTTTTTCCATCTCAACCAAGGTTTGGCTCTACTATTGTATGTGTGACACTCATGACTTAGATTTCCCACCCACCCCTACCCTATTTGTTGTAGTACTTGGCATGGAGGGAAAATCATTTTTGGGAAGAGGGGATTGACCTATTGATGAATATATCATAAATAGTTTGGTATTATATTGATCGTTTGACCAATACTTACTCAACCCAACATAAAATAGTAGCCTTAGCCCATCTTACCTAATTTATTATCCTATGACTATTTCTTTATCATGATCTTAATGTCAATAATAAGGTGTCCATGACCTAAGCTAGGTAAATTGCTTGTGCTACTACCACATAAAATAAAATCGTATAAAATATGTAATTAGTGGGCTTAGGGTAAGAAAATAATAGACCAATCAAATTTTAAAATTGAATTTTAAAAAGTAAAGATCGTGTCTAAATACAAAAGTGAACTTGAGTAGATATATGATCAAATCCAAATAGATAATGTGTATGAATAAACTAATAAATATAGTGTCTAAACAAATATATAAGAAAGCGTATACTTAAAATATAATGAAGACTATATATATATCTAGGTAATATGCTCACTCAAATCGAGAAGACTAAGCATATAATGCATCGACGTCAAAGCCAACGCATCCGAGAATTTAAAATATACTTTTGTTGCTACGTAGTTGCAAGGTAGAGCAGTTGGCTACCAATATACCTGCTTCTCATTATTTAAAATGAGTTCATTCAAATCCAGTTACTGCCATGGAATACGTTCACCGCGAAAATAGGAGTACCGACTTCTCTTTTCATTCTAAACAGTTATAAGAAAACAATTTTATACTCGACATGCATAAGGAGTAAACTATTTTTGAGAGGCATTACACAGCAGCTTGGTTTGGTGAATAACCATCTTTTGACTACCCACTCTTGTGGGTATTGTGGGCCCTCAAATTTCCCTCTAAACTTCCCCGCCCTTTCTACTGATTGCAGAACACGCACAACACTCTGTTTGGATACAGCAGTTTGTGAGGCCTCTGATTCTTTCTACTGCGCAGCATAGGAAGATTTGTTTTGTTTTTAAGTTCAATGGCAGGATCAAGGGGAACAGAGACAACAGTGAAGCCTTTAATTCTGGTAATATTGAGCGTGGTAGCCCTCATGGCTGTGGTGGGAAAGCAGGGTGTCATGGCGCAATCAAGCTGCACCAGCGCCCTTGTGAGCTTATCGCCTTGCCTCAATTATATCACGGGAAATCAGACAACCCCTTCTCAGGGGTGCTGCAGCTCCCTTGCTTCTGTTGTGAAAAATAACGCTCCCTGTCTCTGCCAGCTGCTCACTGGCAACAATTCGCTGGGGATTCCCATTAATCAGACTCGAGCTCTCGCCCTGCCCGCCGAATGTAAAGTCACCACGCCGGCTGTCAGCCAATGCCAGGGTAAAAATGTGATTGTTTACTATCTATTGAGATGCAAATTCAGAGGGTGTACAATGACTGTTATTGATATTCAACTGTTGTGTGCAGGTTCAGGGGCTCCTACAACTTCCCCCTCTCCAACAGTTTCAGGGGTCCCTCCTACTTCCCCTTCTGCCACCGGTTCTGGCGCTCCAACTACAAAGGCAACCCCAAGTTCGAATCCCATCCAGAACAATTCAGCTTCGAGCATTTCTGCTTCCCCTGTGCTTAACGTCGTAAAGGTAGTGTTATTAGCTGCAGTTGTAATGTGAAGATATATACATGTTTGAGGCATTGAAGCAGCGTGGACTTTCACATAGAATTGTTATTTATGTTTTATGGTTTCTTGTATAATTTTTTTAAATATTTGTACATTTCCCTAATTTTTTAATAGAAAAAACATTTTTATTTGATTATCCCTTTGGACCACGGTTTGTTCTGGTGAAGCAAGTGTAGGACATGATTTCTTAAGCTTTTTATGATTAACCATCTATATTTCAACTAGTTAGGGTAATCAAGTGTGAGTTTTGTGACCTCTGATTTAGACTAGGATGTTGTAAGGGCTTCATCACAAATTTGAAGGGGACGATGAGATATGGCCTACCAATGTCACTGCCTCCACCTCGGTATCAAGCCATTACATATTTGCCTACCGTTGCGTTTGTCCTTGGCACTAAGATTTTTGTGCATTTCACCTTAAGCTTTTGTGCATTTCACCTTGCCCTCTTCAATATTCAGATGTTTTCTTCTAAATGCACTAATAAAGACATAATTAACAAAATTGCAGATCGAGTGGTGGAGTGGCCACCGACTGTCCCTGCCACCCCACTTTTCAAATGACTAGTGCGGTTTTATATTAATTTTTTAAAACAATAACATGTATGAGTTCAATATGGATGTAATAGTAATAATTTTTTTAGAAGTTTAACTTAAATAGCAATTAAATCGGTTAGCAATTAGTGTAATTTCAATGAGAGGAGGAGGCATGTCTCTATTAAAAGGATTGTTCCAATCATATAAGAGGTTTTATGCATTAGGGATTAGCTCTCAACTCATAATTGTACCATTATCTTTTTGCCCTTTTTTCTTTTTCTTGATCAATAGAAACAGTGTGAGCAAGAGAAATAACAAAAGTCAAGTAAGGTTACTTGCCATTGAATGGTCATACAAAAGTAGCTCAATTATGAAGTTGAGAAGCAATAAAAATAGCCATGTGTCTATGAACACCAACCATGTCCTTAATGCTAAGGAGACCTATATAAACCATAAGAAAAGTCATGGGAGTGGTTTTAGGAACAAACATTATGTCTATGACCACATTTACACAATTGGAAGGAAAAGGATCCTTGTTGGAGGTAGACAATGGCAAATGTGCAAAAATACATGGAGTGTTTGCCCAATGTTGTATAAGAGTTTGTAGGTGGACAACTTACAAAGAAAAATTAATAGGTTGCACTTGAATCTATTATAGAACATTGGAACATATGATGGCTTTAGAATACATGAAAAAATGAGAATCCATAGAAGCCCCAAAAAAGAAAGCGACATTTCTATCTTTTCATCTACTAAATAAATCCTCCGCTTTCAAAGCATGGTGAATTTAAGTAAAATTTAGATAACGTTCTAGGAGAATAGCTTAAGCCAAAAATCCTCAAAAAATTCATGAATTGAGATCCAAGCATTTTGATCCCATGGGTAAAATTAGAAAAGATGCTTAGGAGTTTTAAGATGCCAATAAAAAGCATAGTGGAGATTAAATACATCCATATGAATCAAACGATGCCCAATGTAGAAACTCTAATAAAGGAGATAGAAAGAAAAATAAACAAGATTTTTCTCTATGACAGTTGATTGAAATTACCATGAAACTTGTGTTGTGATTAAGTGGCCCAATGGATTGAAGATTCCACCTATTGAGTTATTGAATCATTGATATATGTTAAGAAAGCCTTCAGTAGCCTATAAGAGGCTTGCAATTCCCAAAAAAAGTGTGTGGATACAATTATAATCTTTCTCCTAAGGTCTAGTACACCTAATCCCAATCTTTTGGACTATATCCAAAGGAATAGAATCCACAATAGTCTACAAGTATTCATGATCCTAATTAGAGAGCTTGGTCAAGGCATCTTATTTCTAATGGTTTTGAAAAGGAAATTGAAATGAAGCAAATTCATCTAAGAAAGAACTTCAAGACATGAACTCAAGGACCTATGGCTAAGGGTATATCCTAGCAAGTAATCATAGAAGAATCACTAAAGAGATTGTTGGTTGATAGAAATTTTAGTTCTAAATTTATTCAATTTCAATGTAGCGAAGGATTGATGGCTTCTCGAGATTGTCAAATCCTCTAGGTAATTTGAAAGTGCACTAAATTTGCACTAGCTCCATCATAATAAGATATGAATGTAAACCAAGACCTTCCCAAGATTGTCTTTATTAAGGAAATCAAGAAGCAACATAATGTTGGAGAATAATTATGTAAGCTTCACTACCATGAAAAGATTTTTTAATCCATTTAGCACTTAAAGCCAATCATTGACAATGACTATCAATAAGCCTAGGGTCCCAAATTCATAAGGTAACAAAATCCTAAGAAAACCTATGAAATTATATTCCTAATTTAGAGGATCTCCAAATAAAATCCCTCAATAGTTTCTCAAGGTATTGGTAATAGGCTTTTGAAGGATCCTAGTAGAAAAAATAGTAGAAAAAATGAAAACAAGCACCTTACAAAAAAAACTGTGATCTTCTAGTAAAACATATGTCATCATTATGTTGAATCTTGAGGAGAGTGGTGGACATGTAGTATGGAATGCATTCAACATCCGTCTTGAGTAGTACTATTGATTTGTAATGTATTTGTCAATATTTTTTATCTATTATACTTGATTTGAAATCTACTGTAAAATTATGTATTATGCTATAATCATTTTTTTAATCTAGATAACTACTCAACATGCTTGTTGTTAATAAATTTACTTCTTATTTCACAATCTTATGAGATTTATTATTTCTATTATTGTAATATAATTTAGTGAAACATAATTTACAATTTGTTTATAATTTGTTAATAAATTTATACTTAATTTATTAGATTTTTTTTCTTAAGGAATAAGTGTCTTTATTACTATTTATAAAATAATATAATACATATCCACATTAAAAAGATAAAAAAATGAGTTGAAGAAGTCACATCACTCAGATTCAAATAGAAAAAAATAAAACAAAAAATAAAGACAAACCACAACATGGCAAGAACTAATGCACTAATAAGAAAATGAAGTCCCAAATTTACACTATACATCATTTTTTTCTCTTCAATCAATTTTCATTACCATTATATTTTTTATTAATTGTATTAACAACTTAAAAAGTTAAATAAATTGGACTTCAATTTGTTATATTTTCATTAGTGCATCTTCCATAGACTTGTTTCTTGGATTCCATTCGCTGTCGAACATTTTCATAATTTTATTATCACTCCAAAAAAATTCTCAAATTAAGAATGATTACAGTACAGAGAATTTCAAAATTGAACATCGAAAATGACTACACACCTGAATCTCAGTGCGTGAGGCCTTTACTCCCTGCTTTCAAAATAACAATCTGAACAAAAACCCCAGTCGGGGAAAAACCCATTCTATGCGAAAGTCTACATTACTCCATATCTGGATTCAACTCTTGAATGCATATCTTCAAATCAGAATTGCCGCTACTACCATTCCCATCAACACGTTGACGACAGAGGACATCAAATTGCCCGAAGCCGAATTGTTCTCACTGGGATTCGATCCCGGGGTGGCCTGTCTAGTTGGAGTGCCTGAACCGGTCGAAGAAGGGGAAGTAGTTGGAGCCCCTGAACCTGAAAAGAACAGTTGAAGATCAGTAACAATTTATATACGCCTTGTTAATTAGGATTTCAAATTTAATTTCAATAACACTAAACCGAATGAAATTACCCTCGCATTGGCTAACAGGCGGTGTGGCGACTTTACATTCACTGGGCAGAGCCAAAGCTCGAGTCTGATTAATGGCAATCCCCAGCTGATTGTTACCAGTGAGCAGCTGGCAGAGACAAGAGGCATTATTTCTCACGACGGTAGCAAGGGCGCCGCAGCACCCCTGAGAAGGGCTCGTCTCATTTCCCGTTATATAATTCAGACAAGGTGATAAGCTTACCAGGGCACTGTTACAGTCCGACTGTGCGGTAGCCCCGTGCCTTCCCACAGCAGCCATGAGTGTCACCACGCTCATAATTATCGCAATCGACGAGATTGCTGTTCCTTCACTTACTTTTAAGCCTGCCATTGTTCTTAAACTGAAACCAACTCTTCTTGAGGTTTACAGTAGTAGACAACTTGCTGATAATTGTATCAGAAGAGATTAGTATCTTGTGATGTAGCAGTTGTGCGGGCGGGGGTTTTTAAATGGAAATTAAGGGACTGCGATGCTCAACAGTGTTGAAAGAGAGAAGTGTTGCCGTTCACCTAACCATCTGTGCTGTGTAACGCTTCTGAACAAATCTTTGATTCATTGGAGGATTTTGGGCTCCAGCGTTATGTTTTTTTTAAACGGTTTAAAATGGACAGACGTTTAGGTGCCTCTAAAGCCACCCATATTCGCGGTATATATCTCATTTTAATGTAGATAGCTTGTTTGGTAGCCAACCTCTCTGTACTCTACAATTAAGAAAAGTGCACATCAAAACTACATTTTAAATATGATAATACTTGCAAAAACGCGAATTGTTTTTCAAGTTTCTTACAGTGCAAAAACTATATTTTAAATATTATAATATTTAATCATTTTTTCTTTTATTGAGATTGAATGTGCAACAAAAATATTCAATATTTGTAATGGAGTCCTCCTGCCTCGTTCTTGACCTCATCTACAAGGAAAACTTCTCATGAATGAGTATTTTAATGTTTGGTGTCATGTGTTTCAACTAGAACATTTAAGTATCTATTTGAATTCTAATGAGGATGAGATAGCCGTTGGTCACATTAAAAAGTTTACCAGGCACACTGCAGTTTATAGGGGGTCGTGCTACCCGATTCCGCAGTTTTTTTTTTAAAAAAAATCTAATGAGGATTAGAAACCATAAGAAGGAAGATAGATAAGTATAGGATTTGAAACTTATTCACCAAAATATAAAACGAAAATTAAATTACTACTAAGCTTAATTTAGGTTAATATAAGAAAATGTTTACAACTAGTCATAAATTAACCTATATTAATTAATGATAGTTGTGGGCTAATGTATTCTAAAATTAAATGTTATAATATGTATATAAGTTATTCTCTTTTTTTAAGATTTTGAAATCTAGTTGGTATCTATTCTAAAAATAGAGTCTTTCTATTTTTGTGATTCCTCAAATTTTCCACTTGACAAATGTTTCATCTTGAATCAAGTACAGATTTTGGATCAATATTGTAGTCAGTAATTC
Organism: Sequoia sempervirens; assembly: GCA_007258455.2. Taxonomy (NCBI): domain Eukaryota; kingdom Viridiplantae; phylum Streptophyta; class Pinopsida; order Cupressales; family Cupressaceae; genus Sequoia; species Sequoia sempervirens. The sequence continues at coordinate 4,013 of VDFB02002755.1, read as the reverse complement.
ACCATATGTATATGGATCTTGCTTCAACTTATCTAAATTCAAATCTCAAGTCATTAGTATGCAATCCTAGCTAGTAGCTCTTACAAAAGATCACAAAAGTTTCACTCTCTAAAACTAACAATATTATGATAGATAATTGTGTGCTATATACTATTTGAAAAATGCATACATAATCTCCTATTGTAATATTTAATTGAATTTTTTGATTTACTCTTTATTTGTAGTTGTTTGTTTTCTTGTTCTAAATGTTCTCTCTATATATAAAAATATTTATTACTATTAATATATTTAAAATATAAAGCAGAAGATTGAGCATATAATGCATCGACGTCAAAAGCCGACACATCCCAGAATTTAAAATATACTTTCGTTTCCTACATTATTGCGAAGTAGAGCAATTGGCTACCAATATATCTGCTTCTCACTATTAAAAATAAATTCTTCCAAATCTAGATACTGCAATGGAGTACCAACTTCTCGTTCATTCAAAACCGTTACAAGAAAATAATATTATAGTAAAAATATGCGTACGGAATAAACTATTTTTTAGAGGCGTTACACGGCAACTTGGTCTGGTGAATAACCATCTTTTTAGTACCGACTCTTGTGCTTACTGTGGGCCCTCAAATTTCCCTTTAAACTTCCCCTCCCTTTCTTATCGATTGCAAAACACGCACAACACTCTTTGGATACAGCTGTTTGGGAGGCCTCTGATTCTTTCTACTGCGCATCAAGGGAAGATTTGTTTTGCTTTTAAGTTCGATGGCAGGATCAAGAGTATTACAGATAACAGTCACGCCCTTTGTTCTGGTAATATTGAGCGTGGTGGTCCTCATGGCTGCTGTGGGAAAGCAGGGCGTCATGGCGCAGTCAGGCTGTACCAGCGCCCTTCTGAGCTTATCGCCATGTCTCAATTATATCACGGGAAATCAGACAACCCCTTCTCAGGGGTGCTGCAGTGCCCTTGCTTCTATTGTGAAGAATAACGCTCCCTGTCTCTGCCAGCTGCTCACTGGTAATAATTCGCTGGGAATTCCCATTAATCAGACTCGAGCTCTCGCCCTGCCCAGCGAATGCAAAGTCACCACATCGCCTGTCAGCCAATGCCAAGGTAAAAATTTATTTCTTTACTTTTTCTATTGAGATGCAAATTCATAGGGTGTAGAATGATTGTTATTGACATTCAACTGTTGTGTCCAGGTTCAGGGGCTCCTACAACTTCCCCTTCTCCGACAGCTTCAGGGGTCCCTCCTACTTCCCCTTCTACCACCGGTTCTGGCGCTCCAACAACACAGGCAACCCCGAGTTCGAATCCCACCCAGAACAATTCAGCTTCGAACATTTTTGCATCCACTTTTCTTAACATCGTAATAGCTGTAGTATTAACCGCAGTTGTGATGTGAAGATATATACATGTTTGAGGCATTGAAGCATAGCGAGATATTAAGTAGCGTGGACTTCAACATAGATTTGTTATCATTTATATTATCTTTTTCTTGTAATTTTTTAAAAATAATTGTATGATTCCCCTACTTTTGTAATTGAAAAAGTATTTTTAATTGATAATCAATTTGGAGAGAAACCAGGCTTTGTTATGGTGAAGCAAGTGTAGGACATAAAGTAGTGCATTTTTTAATTTATTTATTAAAAATAATAATACATATTAATTCATAAAAAAATATGGTGTAATAATATAAAATTTTAAGAAGCGTTTAAGTAAAATGTATAAAAGCGGTTAAATTGCTAAGTAATTAGTGTAATTCTAGTGTGAGGAGGAGTCATGTATGTGTCAGAGGGATTACCCCAACCATATAGGAGGTCCTAGTTGTTAGGGATTGGCTCCCAATTGATATTATATTATTGTATTTTTTGTCTTTATATTTTTCTTGATCAATAACAACAATATGAATAGGAGAAATAGAAAGAGGCAACCAAGGGTGCTTACCATGTTATGGTCATGCAAAAGTAGCTCCATTATGAAGTCGAGACGCAAAGGACTAGGCACATTTCCACGAGGACCAACCATGTCCTCAATGCTAAGGAGACCTACATAAACCATAAGCAAAGTCATGTCAGTGGTGTTAGAAACAAACCTTGAGTCTATGAGCACATTTGAACCCTAAGAAGGAAAATGATCCTTATTGGAGGGAGACAATGACAGATGTGCAACAATACATGGATCATTTGTCTAATTCTCTATAAGGTTTTGTAAGTGGAAAAATTCCAAATAAAATTTAGTTGCTTGCACCTAAATGCATAGTAGAAAATTAGAGCATATCATGGTTTTAGAATATTTGAAAAAATGTGAATCCATAGAAGCTCCAAAAAAAAAGCAACATTTTTATCTTTATAGGTACTAAATAAATTCTTAGCTTTCAAGGCATGTTGAATTTGAGTAAATTTAGCTAACATTCTAGGCTACTCACCATGAAGAGTCATGTGTTGGGAGAATAGCTTCAACATTAAGGCTTGCAAAGGTCATGAATCTAGATCCCAACATTTTAAGCCCATGGGAAAAACCAAAAATGATGCTTAATAGTTTCAAGTTGTCCACAAAAATGACAATGGAGATTAGAAACACCCATATGAATTAAATAATACCCAATGGAGGGACTCTAGCAAAGGAGATAGAAAGAAAAAAGAGCAAGCTTCTACTCCAAAAAGGTTTGCTAAACCCTCCATGAAACTTGCACTGTGATTGAGTGGTAATGGATTGAAGATTACACCTATCATTGAGTTGTTAAATCATTGGTATTTGTGAAGAAATCCATGAATAGACTTCATAAGGCTTGTAATTCCTAAAATGAGTGTTTGGATACAATTATAATCCTTCTACTAGGGTCTAGTACACCTTATCCCAATCTTGTGGATTACATTTGATAGAATATAGTCCACTATAGTCTACAAGGATTCATGATCCTGCTTAGAGAGCATGTATGTGACTTTAAAATTAGTTGAAGACATATTATTTCTAGTGGTTTTGAAAAAAAGAGCTAAGATGAAGCAAACATCTTTATGAAAATTCTTCAAGGCATGAACTCACGAAACTATGGCTAAGGTTTTATCCTAGCAAGTAATCATAGGAGACCTCTATAGAGATTGTTGGTTGAAGGAAAGTCTTGTTCTAAATTTTTTCACATTCAAAAGTAGCCAAGGCTTGATGGCTTCCCAATATTTTTAGATACTTTAGGCAATGAAAGTTCCCTAGTGCCAACTCCATCATAATAAGAATTGAATGGAAACCAAGACCTTTGTAAGATTTTTTTTATTGAGGAAATATAGAAGCAATACAATGTTGCAGAATAATTTTGTAAGCAAGTCACTACTCTCAACAACTTTGGTTATCCATTTAGCACTTAAAGCTAGTCATCCACAATGGGTATCAATAAGCCCAAGGCCTCAAAGTTCATGAGGAAGGTAATAATATCCTAAAAAAAATATGAAATCATTTCCCCTACTTAGAGGATTCCTAAAGAAAATCCCTCAATAATTTTTCAATCTTTTGGTAGTAGGACTCAAAAGGATCCTTGCAAAAAGAATAGTAGAAATCAATGGTAGAAAGTACCTTACCAAAAAAATGAAACTTTCCAACAAAGGAAAGGGGCTTGGGTATCCAAAATTTGTTTTCTTGTGAACGTGAGAAAGAAAATATTGCCAAAGAGAATGAAAGCGAGAATAAAAAGAAAAGGTGATGCCAAGAAATTTAAATATTTTTCCATTTACAACTAGGGATGTGCTAATCTTTTAGAGAAGGTTTGGGACAAAATGATTAATGATAACACTAGGTCTTTTTTAGTACTCATATATTAAAGCTTAAAGTCATGATAGATATTGTGTGGTAAATATGTTAGTATTAAAATGATCTATAAAAACACACAAATGAAACATTAAACTAAAGAAAGCAAGATAATTGAATTCAAAGAAAACAAACAAAGCTTCTTCAGAACCGTTCCATTGTCCTCTATCTCCAATGATTCTTTTGAAGCTGCTGCTCTCAGATTGTGTAAGCAAAG
>VDFB02002754.1:0-40881 GCA_007258455.2 Sequoia sempervirens | reverse complement strand
TTACAATATGAAAATCAAAATAAAAAATAACATGGTACATTGTTGTCGTCCCCTGTCCCCGGGATGTTTCCAGGACGAGGACAGGAGGATTTAGACCCGGGGATGCATCCCCGGGTAACACTGATTTATTATGCTTTACTGAGTGGATGAAAGAATATGTGCTCCAATTCCTCTCAGATGCAAATGAACTAGAAACCTATGAAGACAAAGTAAACAATTAAAGTTATACATTATAAAAAAAATAAAAAGTTTAAATGAAACTTTAAAAACTAAAATATAAAAAATTTATTGTAATGTCCCCTTCCAATTGGACATTCACATATCAGCATGATTAGCCTATTAGTGGCCCTTGTAGGCTAATAGGGCATGGATAGAGGGTCCTCTCGGCAGTTACCCAGGTGTTGGTTGGCTCATTGGATGCTTGGATAATTATATCTTTTGATATCTTGGATGTCGGTGAACACGTTGTGTTAGAAAACATATCGTTGGATAACATATTGTGTTAGATTTCATATTTGCACTTTATGAGTTATATTTTATATTCTTATAATAAAGTGTAAATATAATAAATATTATAACGTTTTATTGGAGGCTTCTAAAAAGGGTCGACCCCTTGAGGAAAAAAGAATAAATAGATGGTGTTGGCTTGCTTCTCCATCATCCAGTTATTGACATTTGCATTTGATGAGCATCTTGTGGAGCCAAGGGTTTCTGCAGAATATCACCTTGGTCTTTGGGAATGAAAACTCCCTTAGATTGGCATAACTGAGGAGGTGAAATATCTTCTGAAGGGTTGCAATTGAGGGGGTGATACATCAGTCATCTCAGCTGGGCAAAATTAGTGGCCAAGGGCTAATTTTGCATAGTTTGATTGGAGCATTTGTTGGAGACATTTTGGCAATTGAAGTCTTCATCATTTTGGCTTGACAAGGGATCGATTTGCAGCATTTATCATTCTCAGAAATTCTGATATATTATTACAGTCATTATTAGTCTGCATAAAGAGCCACGATTTTGCATGAAGAAGTCTCTCTTTGGTTCGATTTGGCTTGAGAGTGAAGGCGCTTCATCCTTGAAGACTAGACAGCATTGCTAGAGGTGATTGGAGAGTGTTTGGAGGTCGATATTATTTTATATCTGCATCACACCAGCAAACAGGGGCGGCAGCTTGAGCACTTCGATTTGGGAGGGAGATCATTTTAAGTTGTAATTGATTGCTACTTCATCTATCATCCAAGGCGCTACTTGTGGCTAGGTTCTTCAATTTTTTGTCAGCTTCTATCATTGCATTTAGTATAGTTTACATTTGCAGTTGTAGGTGCATATCATTACCAGCATTATTATACATTGGGAAAATATTGTAATGCCAAGAGTCTTGACTACTTTATATGAGCATTGTATTGGACATTTCATTTCAATTAAGGAGATATAAGTTGCTGGTTATATATATTGTTGTAATTGAGCATTTTAATATCATTCATACTCAGACTATTAGTATGCATGCCAAGTGTTTGACAAAATGTCAATTGGCTGTAGATGCACTTTCTTCATGTAGTTTTCATCTATCGCATTTGAAAATCCAAAAAAAGAGTATTGCATTGCATTTAGATCTTTGCTTAGACATTGTAGAAGTCTTTTAAAGCTTTCAAATCATCTTAGCATTCATCTCAAACAACAACATCAAACTGAAAACTTCAAATCAGCAAGCAAGAACCTTGCATACCAACCGTTTGACGAAATTACAAAGGGCAGAAAATTGAAGTGTTTGAAGTCAAATTGAGTTAGGCTCATTACATTTATTGAACTTACTTGTGATAAAATTTTGATTGCGAGGGGTTGCAGACATTCGAAGTATTGGCCATGGAAGTACCACCAACTATGAGCATCCTTTAAGAACCTATCACAAAGAGCCGCAATACCTTGATTATTTGAGTGCACAAAATCAATGAACTCACTCGTGACCATACCTCGTGTTGATGTTCAGCCGCGGGTCTCTACTTCCAGCCGCGATTTCATAAAGCAATAAATTAAATATAGCCTAACAGCTATTTATTTATTGGAGACACCTTTTAGTGAAGAGGCGCTTCACTTAAATGCTAAATAATATTTGTTATTGTAGCCGACCTTATCTTGATATTCACCACTCTTAATTTGAGACATATTCCTTCATTGGTGGCTGACCTCTTGGAGAAGTGAGGCATCTCTTGGGAGAAGTCATTCACATTGTATATATAGGCGTTCACTCTCCTCATTTCATCATTTTCATTCAGTACTTGTTCAAGTTCACATTCTAGTAAGAGATCGATCATTACCTTCAGCAAATCGATATTGTGATTCATAGAGCAGATCTAAGTCTTCAAAAAGGTTGACATTATCATCTACTAGGAGATCGATATTATCTTGAGTTGCATCAAGTATGGTGTTGATTTTCGGCCTTGTGATTGGCCTCATTGTAAAGCAAATTGCTGGTTATTATTCAATATATAAGTGATATATTGTTGCTGGGTTTTTTTCCCTCAAGTTGGAGGGTTTTCCCAAGGTATATGCTGTATCAAATTGTTTAAAATTGTTCTATATCTGCTTATTTAATTTCTAATCCTAAAACTAACATGGTATCAGAGCGGGTTTAAGCAAGATCGTGATCAGATTTCTATAAGCAGCATTATCTTCCACTCTCATTCTCATCTTTGTGTGTCTATCTTATCTTCGAAAATGGTGAACGGACTTAAGGTTGAAGATAGACTCAATGGTGCCTCCAACTTCACCTCTTGGAAGTTTAGAGTGCTTATTGCATTGGAAGAAAATGACATTCTCGAGTTCGTGGAGAAAGAGGTACTTGAACCTTCCGATGAGACTGAGCAGACACAATGGAGGAAGAATGGCACAAAGGCCAAGAAGATATTGATTGATTTAGTGAAGGATCACCTTGCGCCTATTATCTCCAAGTTGAAGACAGTGAGAGAGATATTCAAGACCTTGGAGGGACTTTATGAGATCAATAATACTAGTAGAGCTCTTGCATTAAGGCAACAGCTTCATCACATCAAGATGGCGAAAGGAGATTCAGTCATCTCCTTCTTCATGAAGATAACTGAGTTGAGAGATCAGCTTTGTGCCATTGGTAATATGGTTGATGATAAAGACTTAGTCATGTTGGCACTTAACGGTCTTCCTCAATCTTGGGAGCCATTTATCCAAGGTGTTAGTGGAAGATCGAAGCTACCAAAGTTTGATTGACTTAGGGCAGATTGCATTCAAGAGGAATCAAGATTGGCAGCAAGAGGTAATGGACGAAGTTCTAACAATGAAGACAATCATGTACTCGCTGCTCAAACATCAAAGAGGAAAGGAAAAGAAGGAAGAAAAGGCAATTTCAAGAGGAACAGAGACAGAAGATTGGATGGTGCTCTTGCATCTAAGAAGAAGAAGGATCTCTCCCATATACAGTGCTTCAGATGTGACAAGTTTGGTCACTATGCGAGAGATTGTGCAACAAGACCTAAGCAGCATGCTTCTACTGCGGATGTGGGTGATGTCTCTCCTCAGATGGACTCAAGAGATAATTCAAGCAGATTTCTATTTATCTCAGCCCTATCAAGCAATGTTCCAACCGATAGTAGCACTTGGTTGATTGATAGTGGCGCTTCCCAACACATTACCGGATTTAGAGAACATCTATCAGACTTGGTGGAGAGAGATACCATCATTCAAGTGATAATTGGAGATGATGCATGCTATTCAGTAAAAGGTGCAACAGCCTCCTCTCTTCATCTAGATTCTGGCATTTCTCTTCATTTGAGCAATGTGTTGTTCGTACCAGGTATCAAGAGGAACCTTGTATCAATTTCAGCTTTGGAAGACAAGGGATATCAAGTTGCATTTTCCGAAGGAAAAGTTCTTGCTTGGCCGAAGAACTCTAGCATCAAGACAGCCTGAGTGATTGGTGTTCGGCAAGAGCGTCTTTATAGACTTTCCATTCATCCAATGCAGGCATTGTTGCATGATTCCACTAGTTCAAGTGAGCTTTGGCATAGAAGACTTGCAAACCTCCATTTCAGAGCTCTTCCATCCATGGAGAAGATGGTCACTGGCCTTCCAAAACTCAGTCAGAAGCATGAAGGTACTTGTCGGGGATGCGCATTGGGTAAGAATACTAAAGGTCCTTTTCATAGTAGTGAAAGTAGATCTAAATGTATTCTAGATCTTGTTCATTCTGATTTATGTGGTTCAATGTCTGTTGCTTCTTTGAGTGGTTTTTAGTATTATGTAATTTTCATTGATGACTACTCTAGAAAGACTTCGATTTATTTGTTAAAGACTAAAGAATCTGAAGAGGTACTTGAGAAATTCAAAGAATTTAAGGCTCAAGTAGAGAACTTGTCCAGGAAGAGGATCAAAATTCTAAGATCTGACAACAGAGGAGAATACATCTCTGGAGGCTTCCGTAACTTTTGTATCGAGGCAGGGATTAAGAGGGAGTTTTGTGTCCCTTACAATCCACAGCAAAACGGTGTTGCAAAAAGGAAGAACAAATCCATTGTCGAAGCAGCCAAAGCCATGATCCATGATCAAGACTTGCAAACCTTCCTTTGGGTAGAAGCTTCTAGGACAGCTGCGTATGTTCAGAATCGGAGCCCTCATCGTATTTTGGAGAACATGACTCCTGAAGAAGCTTTCACAGGTGTGAAGCCTGAATTCAGTCATTTGAGATTCTTTGGTTGTCCTGTGTATGTTCATGTGCCTAAAGATAAAAGGACTAAATTGGAACCATCTGGCAAGAAAGGAATATTTGTGGGCTACAGTGAGTCTTCAAAAGCCTACAGGATTTACATTCCAGGTCAGAAACTGATAGAGATCAGCAGGGATGTTACATTTGAAGAGGATGTTGCATTCAAGAGATCTAAAGGCTCTCACATGGAGATAGATAATGAAGACCAAAAGACTCCTCAGGACATGGAAGTTGACCATACTCCTGAGATTCAGAGGGAGTCTATTGAACCAGATGAAGATGGTGATCCAGTTGAGCCTTTGGAACCAACTGATGGGCCTAGAGACATTGTTATTGGTCGAAAGAGACCTCTATGGGCTAGGCAAACAATGCAGGAGGCAAAAAAGTTTGCAGCTCCTAGAGGAACATTCAGAGAAAGCAAAAGACCACAGAAGTTTCCAAGCTATGTTGCATTAATGAGTCAAATTATTGAATTTGAGCCTTCCAGTGTTGAGGAAGCTTCAAGTCAGCAAGTATGGAGAGATGCTATGGCTGAAGAATATCATTCTATCATCAAGAACGATGTTTCAGACATTGTACCTAGACTAGAAGGGAAATCTATTGTATCTTCTAAGTGGCTTTTCAAGATCAAGCATGCGGTTGATGGAAGCATTGAGAAGTACAAGGCTAGGTTTGTGGCTAGAGGATTCTCTCAGAAAGAGGGAATAGACTATAAGGAAACATTTGCTCCAGTTGCTCATTATACATCCATCAGGACTATCATTGCTATTGCAGCAGCTAAAGGATGGAAGTTACATCAGATGGACGTGAAGACTACATTCCTTAATGGTGTAATTGAAGAAGAGGTATCTATTGAGCAACCTGATGGCTTTGAGATTCATGGGAAGGAGTCTCATGTTTGTAGATTGAAGAAGGCTTTGTCTGGCCTTAAGCAAGCTCCTCATGCTTGGTATGAGAGGATTGATTGATACCTGATGAGCTTGGGCTTCTCCAAGAATGATGCTGATTCAAATTTGTACTTCAAGGTAATTGATGGTGAGGCATTGATCTTGGTTCTTTATGTTGATGATCTATTTCTTACTAGAGAAGAACACCTCATTATCAAATGCAAGGAGTTAGCTTCTGAATTTGAAATGAAGGATCTCGGATACATGCATTACTTCCTTGGTCTAGAAGTATGGCAGAGGCCTAATGAGATCATTCTGAGTCAAGGGAAGTATACAATAGACATCTTGAAGAGATTTGGTATGATGGATTGCAAATCCATGTCTACACCGATGGAAACCAATTTGCAGAAGCTAAAAGAGTTTGCAGCTAGTTCAGATCTGGTGGATCCTACTATGTATAGGCAATTGATTGGATCGTTGATGTATCTAGTTAATACTAGACCAGATATTTGCTATGCAGTGAGTGCTCTTAGTCAGTTCATGTGTGAACCAAGGCAAATACATCTAGTTGCAGCAAAGCATATCCTGAGATACTTGCATGGCACAATTGGATATGGCTTGAGATACTCTTCCCGTGTGGACCTAAAGCTGCAAGGATATTCTGATTCTGATTGGGCAAGGTGTGTAGCTGATCGGAAGAGCACCTCTGGTTGTTGCTTTAGTTTGGGATCTGCGATGATCTCCCGGTGTAGTAGGAAGCAGTCTTCAGTGGCACTAAGCACCGCAGAGGCTGAGTATATTGTAGCTTGTGTGGCAGCTCGAGAAGCAGTGTGGCTTCAAAAGATCCTTGCAAGATTGTTTGGACAATCATCGGAGCCGACTGTCATTCATTGTGATAATCAAAGTTGTGTGAAGTTTTCTGTCAACCCAGCATTTCATGAGAGAACAAAACATGTTGAGATCAAATACCACTACATCAAAGATATGGTATTGAGGAAAGCTATCCAATTGAGATACATTAGCACTGATGAGCAGACAGCTGATATTCTCACCAAGCCTCTCTCCAGAGTAAAGTTTGTACACTTTCGAGATAAGCTTGGAGTTGTGGAGAATGAAGCCCTAGCTGAGAGGGAGACTCAACATCAGTGATCTTTTGTGATTTGCTTTAATGCATCTTTCTCTATGAGAGGAATTTGAGGTGTAAGCCCTTGTTAATGCATCTTTCTCTGTGAGAGAAATTTGAGGTGAAAGCCCTTGTTTCCACCCTCTGGAGTAGCCATGGTGGATGTCATGTTGAGTGACTCCATGACAACATCACGTTGAGAGACTTCGTGATGATTTCCTTGTACTTGTGTTTATCCACCCTCTGAGAGTAGCCATAGTGGACATCATGATGAGATGACGACATCACGTTGAGTGACTCCGTGATGGGCACTTGTGCACATGTTCTTTCCATACATGGGAGTAGCCATGATGGATGATATCACGTTGAGTGACTCCGTGATGAGTTCTTTGCACATATGGGTGTAGCCATTGTGGGTGTCATGTTGAGAGACTCCATGACATTGATAGCTGGAAGTATTCCTCCCTAGCTGAGAGGGAGTGTTGATGTTGGCAGTGTTGGGCCTCAACTTCCAGCCCCAACTTTCAAGCAATAAAATTAAATATAGCCTTATCGGCTATTTATTTTATTGAGATGTCATTTGGTGAAGAGGCACTTCACATGAGATAATAAATAATATTTATTTATTATTTGTTAAATCGAGTTTATATGAGGCCAACCTCATAATGTTCGCCACCCTCATGAGTCACATCACTTCATGGTTAAGGCCGCAATGGGCTACATATATGAGGGCATGGGTAGGGCCAAAGAGGCCATTAGATCCGTCTATGGTGGAGTTGAGGAGAAGTATCGTCCCATTTGGGTGATCATTGATAGGAGATGGCACCACCAACTTCATAGGCCCCTCCTTGCAGCCGCATGTTTCCTAAATCCGACCTTCCAATTCAGCCGTGATTTCCGTGCAGATAAAGAGATTCTTAATGGGCTCTACTCAACGATAGAGCGGATGTTGCCTACTGTTACTACACATATAGAGCACGATATAGATGCCTTCACTAAAGCACAAGGAGACCTCTTTGCACGTCAGTTGTGCAAAGAGAGTAGAACAACATTATAGCCAAGTAAAAATATTTATTATTAAATGTTGAACTTGAAACTTGAAATGAGATTGTTTTTGTTTATTTTTCTCATCTCAGATAGATGGTGGAATATGTTTGGTTCAGATACACCGAACCTTCAAAATGTTGCCATTCGTATATTGAGTCAGCCATGCAGTTCATCTGGTTGTGAGCGCAATTGGAGTATGTTTGAGCACATACACTCCAAGAAGCGCAATAGACTATCAGTGGAGAGAATGAACGATTTGGTATATGTTCATTACAACCTTCAGTTCAAATACAGGAAGATTTTTGACCAAGACTCCACCATGATCAGGCTAGAGGAGGTTGATCCACAGTCTGAGTGGATCACTGAGGCTACAGATGCAATCTTTAGTGACGAGGACCTTGATTGGGTGGACCAGGCAGATAGAGAGGTTGAGGAGGAGGCTAGAGCATGAGGAGACACAACTGGTGTTGGTGAGAGTGGCATGGAGACACAAGCAGAGACTATGGCTGCAGTTGCTACATCATCGAGGACCCTTAGAAGCCTTCGTAGGAAGGATGTTGGCTCCACTAAGCCATAGACTTGTAGCTATTGTTTTGATATTTCATATTTGTATGGAACATTTGATGTCATGGATTTCATATTCCATGAGTTTTGTATACATTTGACTACATTTATATATCTTAGTGTGCTATTTGCTTCAACAGCTCAGCTACAATTTGTGTACTTTATACTTATGTGATCGTTGTATGCTTGTGTATGTGAGCAAATTTGCTTCTATTTAATGATGTTATTGTGTCTTTAAGGTTTATTCAATAAAGAGTGCTGGAAACAAGTTTTAAATCCTCAAAAATCTCTAAATTTCTAGGGTTTTTTCATTTTCTCGAGTCTGCACCGAGTCCCGAGTCAAGTCACCCTAGCCGAGTTCGAGCCAAGTACGAGTCTCGTAACTATGATCAAAATAGACTTCTATATAGGCTAAGTGATGAATTACGGTGTCATTTGCATGATGTGGTATCATCCTTGACATCCACACCTTTGATAGGCTAATTATTGTGGCGCCCACTTGCACAGTTAGAGAGATGGTTAAAGTTAGTCAAACTAAAATGATGACTTGGTTAAAGGGTGACAACCCCTTGGAGTTATCACCAAGGATAAACTTCCAGGTGACATATCTATTAAGTGATTGAATTGATTGATTGATTGGTTCCACTATGTGAGTAATGAGATAAGATGCAGGCTTTTAGTTGCATTTGTCAGGCGTCCAGCTGACTGTTGACTGTATGAAGTGTAATAATAACTCCAAAGTCGTAAATGGCAATCAGCATGGCATGACTTCTATTTAAGCACATCAGTACTAGTTTAAAATACTCATTCAGTTGTTGAATAAATGAATAAAGTGTAGGTTCCTGGAATTTATTATAGCATCTATTTGTTATGCAGGTCCAGTATTTTGAAAAGCTGAAGCCAGTAAATTTTTCCCTCTTCTTGATGTAGCATTCTTCTTAATTTCTCTCAATTTATCCTGCTGCTTGCATGATGTTTTAGAGGTGCTACCATACCTGCAAGCTTGCTGCAATTTAGAAATCAGCAAGTCTGATTTTTAGACAGCAGCATTAATAGATGTTTAAGATACTGTCTGTAAATTGTACTATACATTTGCAGGCCTGATGCCGTGCAAGTTTAACAGGAGGATGTCTGGTATATGGCTGTGCATCTCATCTCATAGGCAGAGGTTTCCTTCTCTAGCTACCTTTATGGTTAAGAAGCCCTAATGGGGAGTCTTCTCGTCAATATGCAGATTCCTTTTACAACTAAACCACCCATGTGTGTGCTTATTAATTACTTTCTTGCTGTGTTGTGGCTGTAGCAATCCACTCTTTTTATCTGTCTGTCTGTGACAACACCTTCGCATCACTAAGTTTGAGTACTCAAAAATAATAATCATTACAACCAACACACGTGACTGTCTTCTATATACAAAAATGTTTTAAATTGTCCATCATTTTGTTATAAGATTTTAATGAATTACATTTGCTGTCTACACATTTTTCTTCAAAAGCTTCACATGAGACTCTATAAATATTGTTTATATTCCCACTTAAAGCAAATCACTTCCTTATCAAAAGAAATGGTTCTCCAAGATAACATATCATACTTGCTCACTACATTTTAAGACAGTTTCTACCCCAGAGGTGATATAAATAGTCCAGATATAACAATAGTGAAGCATTCAAGCAATTCCAAACTTGTAAACTTTAAACCTAATCTATTTTAAGTACCAGAAGAAGCAATAAGAATACTATGCTACTACAGATATTCTGACATTTCACAGTCAGTACATTGTTTTCTAGTCTGTGTCTGACTAGTTAACTTTTTTAGATTTGATTATTTAATGCAATTTCTAACAAATTTCAAGTTTGATACTTATATTTACAAAATGAAGATATGGCCACAGATTAAATTGCACCTTATTCTTTGTCCGTTCCTTTTCTCTTTGTTGTTGAATGTACCTCTCTTTATTGTAGTCCATAATTTTACAAACAGGAGGACTTGCATTACGCTGAACCTGCATATATAAGAAAAAATCAAGCTATTACATAATCATAAAGGATACATGTTTTCAAACTCATAATTAATATGAATATATTTTGAGAGAATATTGATTTATAGTTCCTGAAAACCAAACTCATCAATGACCCAATCAATAATATTTGGGAATTAGAGGAAAATATCAACAACTCCATATGCCTTGTATAGATGTATCAAATCATTGAGAAAATAAAATTGCAATATGGAGGCACTCAAAATACTGCTTTATAAGGAACTTGTTTCCTTATTCTTTACTTCTTTCAAAGTATCACTGTCACACCATAAGAACAAGGGCCGACTTGACATCCGGAAGAACCGTCTAAAGGTAAAAATTGAAACAGAAAAGATTTGAAATATTTGGTATATTGAACAAGAAGCAATCGCTTCATAAATAGATTACAATGAAAGATGTTTCCTAAATCAGAGATCCAGGATTAGAAACATCACCGAAAAAGAAAATTAGAAAGAAATCTACAAATAGCTAATTTACAGTTACGTTACAATACGTTACAAGATATTGACCATTAATTAATTACTAAATATTATTTTAATACCCTCCCTTAATGGGCAATCTATCAACTACACCAAGATGCCCCATGAATTTTACAAATTTATTTGGACTTAGAGACTTGGTGAGAATATCAACAGTCTGATCCTCAGTTGGAACATACTGCAATACCACTGATCCATCTTCGACAAGCTGGCGGATGAAATGACAATGAAGTTCAACATGCTTTGTCCTTTCATGGAAGACTAGATTCTTGGCGAGTTTCAACACCCCTTGATTGTCACAGTAAAAGGGGGAAGGACCTGCTTGAGACATTTGCATGTCAAAAAGCACCCTTCGAAGCCAAACCGCCTCACAAGTTACTTTAACAGTTCCCCGATATTTAGCTTCAGTTGAGGAAAGAGCCACTGCCTGCTGCTTCTTGCTGGTCCATGTAACTGCACTTGTACCCAAACTGAATACGTACCCTGAAGTAGACTTTTTGTCATCGACAGAACCTGCCCAATCTGAGTCTGTATAACCAATCAGCTTAGGATCTTTGCACCTTCCATACAGAATGCCAAAGTCGAAAGTGCCTTTCACATATCTCAGCACACGCTTCGTTGCAACCCAATGTTCAGCTTTAGGGGCTGTCATGAAGCAAGAGATGTAGCTCACTGCAAAACTGAGATTAGGTCTAGTAGCAGTGAGAAAAATGAGGACACCTACTAGTTGCCTGAAAGCGAATTCATTTTCCACAAGCAAATCTGATTTTGTTGATAGTTTGAGCCCTTTCTCCATAGGTGTTGATGCAGGTTTGCAGTCACTCATTCTAAACTTATCAAGCAAATTGCGAGCATACTTGGACTGCAAAATGAAGATGTTGTCAACTGTCTGCCAAACCTCAACAACAAGACAATAACGAAGAAGTCCCAAATCTGTCATGTCAAATGATTGACTGAGATTGTGTTTTATCTCCTCAATCAAATGTTTTGAGCTGCCAGTAATGATAAGGTCATCAACATAGACAACACGAACAAGAATATCATCACAAGACCGTTTGACATACAAATTTGAGTCGGAAGGGCTTCTCTGAAAACCATGATCAGTAAGGTACTTATCAATTTTCATGTACCATGCCCGTAGAGCCTATTTAAGGCCATAGAGTGTTTCCACAAGTTTGCAAACTTGATGTTCTTTACCAGGAACCTTGAAACCAAGAGGCTGTGTCATATAGGCTTCTTCCTATAGATCACCATTGAGAAACGCACTCTTGACGTCCATTTGATGGACTTTCCAACCAAACTGGTCTACTGTAGCGAGGACAAGCCGAATAGTACTTATTTTGGCTGTGAGCAAAAGTATCCTCATAATCAATGCCCTTTGTCTATGAGAAGCCTTTGGCTACTAACCAAGCCTTATATTTGTCAATGGTTCCATCAACCTTGTACTTAACTTTATACACCGATTTGCAACCAATGGGCTTCTTCCCAGGTGGAAGATCAGAAAGCACCCAAGTGTTGTTCTTCAGAAGGCTATGATGTTCAGCTTACATAGCCTGTTCCCACTCAGGTATGCCTTTAGCCTCTGAATATGACTGAGGCTCAAACATGCTGTGCAGATTGGCCATGAGAGCAAAATAAATAGTATTTTGTTGCTTGCTCTTCTTCCAAGCAGTTCTACCCTCAATCAATTCATCATTATGAAGATCACTAATGGTTTTAGCATACCATTTAGGCCGGAGAGTAGAAGTACCAATATCAAAAATAGGTGGAACAACATCACCAGGTGTGGCTGGTACATAATCAGCTAGATCAGGATCCAAATTGTCCTAAGGAGGGGCAGGTGGTGGAATATTCTATTGAGGTGACTGCTCAACTACAGAATCCCTCCCATCAGGTGGACTCAGGTGAAGACAAACACCCAATTCAAAATCTTTCAGAGGTTGATCCTTAGGATGCACAGATGTAGAAGACTGAAAGAAAGGCCCAATAGTTTCATCAACCACGACATCACAACTAAAGATGAGACGATCTATCTCGACATCAATCAACCTGTATGCTTTATGATTTTCACTATAACCAATGAACATGAGTTTTTGGCTTTTGGAATCCAACTTAGTGCGCTTGGCATCCAGAATCCAAACATGAGCAATAGAGCCAAAAATTTTCAAGTGGCTGATTTTAGGCTTACGTCTAGACCAGGCTTCTTCAGGAGCCATCTTCTTAACTGCATGATTTGGAGAACGGTTCAAAAGATAAGCAGCAGTATAAACTGCTTCAGCCCAGTATTTCTTAGGAACATTTCTATGCTCCAGCATAGAACGAGCCATTTCAGTAATGGTGCGATTTATACATTCTGTAACACCATCCTGTTGAGGGGTGTAAGGTGTGGTAAGTTGGCGCTTAATGCCATGTGCAGCACAGAAGTTGGAGAAATCAGTAGAACAAAATTCCCCCCCATTGTCAGACCTAAGAGTAACTATTGGAGAACCAGACTCTTTTTCAACTAAGGCATTATACTATTGAAATATACCAAACACATTTGATTTGTTTTTCAAAAAGTACACCCACATTTTCTGCTGAAATCATCAATAAATAATAAAAAATAACTGCAACCAGTAACTGAAGGAGTGTTCATTGGACCACATAAATCAGCGTGAACCAACTGTAATACCTTGGAAGCTCGCCATGAGTCACCATCTGAAAATGGAGTCCGGTGTTGTTTTCCAGACTGACAAGCCTTGCATACTCCATGATTCTGAGTCTGAATTGCAGGTAGGCCACTAACCAAATCATCACGAGATAACTGAGAGAGATATTGCAAGTTCAAGTGCCCATAACGCTAATGTTAGAGGCTGTTGATGGAAGTACTCCTGCTGCCAAAGCGTGCTCTTGAGAGTCACCAGAATCAACAAGTCTCTATAGACCATGATCCTCAAGTCCCTAAACGACTGTAGTGCAAGTCTCTCTGTCAACAATTTTGCATGTGTGCATGCTGAAAACAATATCCAGCTGAGGAGAGTGAGTCATAATCTGACTAACAGAAAGTAGATTCAGCTCCATGCCAGGTATGAAGTATACATCGAGAAATATTAAATTTCTCCCTCCAAAATGAATCTGCACGTTGCCCTTGCCAACAACAATATACTCCTTGCCTCCTCCAAAGATAACAGAATCTCTCAAAGGCGTGTACTCAATGAACCAATCCCGGCGATGAGTGAAATGTTGAGAAGCACTTGAATCAATGTACTAGGCAAAGGATTTAATAGGATCTGCAGGACTCTTGGCCATAAAAGCATAGAACGCAAACTCCTGCTCAATGTGCTCTCCAACATTGGCTTTAGGCTTAGACTCTCCTTGCTTGTTCTATTCAGAAGCCAAGCGTTTCCAGCAATCTTTCTTCATGTGACCATACTTGTGGCAATAATTACACTAAACATTCTTCTTCTTGGAAGAATCTGAAGACTATTCTTAACTGGGCTACTGAGGGGGCTGATTTTTGCCCTTGTTCTTCTTAAAGATCTTAGCAAGAAATGTTTGCCATGTGGAGGACGAACTAACACCACTACCAAACTGTTGTTTCCAACGATCCTGCTACAGAAGTATGGTGCAAAGATCTCAAAACTTCAAATCAACATTAGCTGAAGTAATGTTGAGGGTCTCAATAAAGTGCTTGTAAGATAGGTGAAGTGGCCTATGAGTTAGAATTGTCAAAGAATAGCAGGATTCATAATGTGTTCCACATTTCTTTCCTTAAAAAGGCCCTAGGGCAGCACATCACATAATCACCTAAGCTTCCACCTTTAGATGAGGAGGGTAGATTGGTTCTAGTTCGATGAGGTTTTGGATGTCAAGGAAAGGAGATTGAGGAGCAAAGTGATTAAGGAGTATCTCATTAGACAGAGAGACTTGCCCATTGAGGATGCCACTTGGGCGGGTGAACAGATTTTGCAGCATCCTAATCTACAATTGCTTAAAGGAAAGCATTTTCAAAAAGGGAAGACTATAATGTCCCCTTCCGAGGAGTAGTTGAAGATATCCACTTAGCCTATTTTATTCCTGTAGGTTTTAGTCAGGCAATAAGGGAATAAATTAAATTAATTATTTTAAGCTGTCCAATAAAATAACATTTTATAGATAACTTATTTTAATTAATTTATTAAAGCGACTAAAGGGGAAATTATAACAAATATTAAAAGGGTCGCTTTATTATTTGAGCTTAGTGAATTTTGAGAGCTTCTTGTGGAGCAAACCCTTGGACAAAAACCTAGGGGAAATTAGTTTCAGTAGTGGAAGACCTACCCTAGTTGGTTACAAACGGAGTCACACTAATTTCACATTGGGTTTTATCGATTGGAGATTTAGAAATTTGTGAAGTCTTGTCCCAAGAAAAATTTATGTGTTGATGAGCGGGAGATATTTCCATGGAAACAATGGATTACGCAATGTT
This sequence comes from Sequoia sempervirens, assembly GCA_007258455.2. Taxonomy (NCBI): domain Eukaryota; kingdom Viridiplantae; phylum Streptophyta; class Pinopsida; order Cupressales; family Cupressaceae; genus Sequoia; species Sequoia sempervirens. The sequence continues at coordinate 25,567 of VDFB02002754.1, read as the reverse complement.
TGGAGGGTTGACAAGATTTATCACGTGAAATTTACCAAGTTAGGCGTGAATGTCCATTGGCGTTGACAGAAGCAATTATGTCCAATATTATAATACTATCTGCACACATTTAAATTTCAAGGGGGCATGAGACTTTGATGCCAGCCGTGGGAGTTAATACTTGTACCGACTTGCTAGAGACAAACATATAAGCTATTATACTTAGTTGACTTTGACTAGAGGTGTAAGGTCTTTAATCTGGGTGTGAGTTTTCCTAGGTGGAGCATGGAATGATAGTCTTGGGTGGCGCAATTGTCCAACTGGACCTATCAAGGAGAAAGGAGGTAGCAGCTTGAACACTTCAGATGTTAAGGATGCGATTTCACCTTCATGACTGGGCACATAGAGATTTTCAAGAAGACGTTTGTCTTAAGGTCACTTTGGGAGTAGCGCGCAGCCCTACAGGAAGCTAACTTTGGTGTGGTCTGTGGTGCCATCTTCCAATCTGTTGGGACGACCATAAGGTACTGCTGTAAGCTCATAACAGAATATAAATATTGTAAATTGATAATAGTTTTAGATATTTGCAAAGTCCATTTCAGTACTTTTTAAAAAGGGTCTGTGAATTTGTAAACTGGGTAATGTCCCATGGATTTCTAAATAGCACAGTACCTCATTTCTCTGACCAAAATGATAATCTGAGTGGATGCCAGCTATTAGTTAATATATCTCTACAAAGAATTATTGAAATTTCTATGTTAGAAAGCATTTCTTGGTGTTGGTGAAATGAAATGCACAAGCATAACAGTCTAAAACTCTTAAATAAAATCTCTGCATATGAACTATTTGGTAGAATTACCTTCTGGAGAAAGTGTAAATTTTGTGAGAAATTAGTAAGGGTTCTTACACAAAACCACCTCAGTGACCTTGTCTTCGTCTGTGTAATGACCATTCCTGAATCTGCTCTAATATTTCAGTTTTGATGCTTTGTAATTATGTCAAACAGTTTGCTTGTAAACTCTATTCTTGCTGGTAATAATTTACTGTTTGTGTTTCTTGTTTTGAGTGAAGGGATGTTGCAAGAACTACTTCTTCAATAATGCCAAATTACTTCTAATGTAATCAGGATGAGATGCAAGTATTGTTCAGATTTTCACAATGCATATAAATGACTTAAACTCATGCAAACCAGTTGCCATAGCATGTAGACAATTTAACAAACACTTTGAGAGCAACTCCAAATGACATTGCAATTGACCAAGTCAGTAGCCACAGTATACTGACATTTTGTTAAACATCTAGTATGCAATCATGACTGAGAATACATTCCAATACTCATCTACAGCAAATGGTCAATTTTACAGACAACTGACATGCCGTTTCAACTCCTTTATAATGCTGCTACAAAGTTTAATCTGATTACAACAACTTTACAATATTAGCAATGCAGATTTATTCTAATCTAAACGATTATACTGAAACCTGGTTTAGACGCCAAGGACAGAGCTGCCTGTAATGCCAATCTTCAATGGAATTCTTCTAATGTTGACTCCTTCTGATGCCAAGGTCTGCGCCCAGATTGTTTGAGGTGCTGTGACTAGTTTCCAGCTAATTCCGAACTTAACCCAGCCACAAAAAAAAACTGAATGCTCAAGATATATATGTTGAACCCCAAAATCTGCCAAGGTTATCGCCTTTAGCAAATGACATCTTTATTCTGTCTTCTTCCTCGAGCTGCTCCCGATTTCTCTTATTTTTAAATAGACTTTCCAACTTCAATTTGTCTTCATTCAGCTCCAAATGTATTGAACTTGTCCTTTTCTCAATTCCGCGATGAATTGCTTAAACACCCCTTAGAATGAATCGATAGAATTGACTTGTCCATATTTCATTTTTATTGAGCTGCTCACTCATCTACAAGTGGCATCCCCAGAATTTAGAAACAGCTTCTATAGTATTCGTGTGATCCTCCAACAAGCAAGTCGCACTTGACCAAAACTCCCGACTTCTCAATATTCCCTCATTAAAATTGTCTTCTAAGTATTCGTCTTTTCTGAATGACCATATACCGTCCAAGCAGCTCCCAATCAATTGTCTTGGACTCTTTGTCTTTATCAAACCTTGCCTATAAAATTCGAAGGTGTTCTCCTTATTCTCCTATAGCCGCAATTTCGTCTCAAGTAGGATTCGTTTGTCGTATCTGCTTATGTCGTCCTCCTTTGATATATGCAGGGAAATAATTCTTTTCTAAACAAAATCGTACCTCTCCCAATACGCTAATTGTTGTGCCAGAATCTGATGATGAAATATGATTCTCTTTGCACAGCAAGAATCGTCCTTACAATAAAATAGATTTGGCAAATCTATAAATACTTTCCCACCAATCTGCAATTATTATCTTCAAAGCAAAATATCAAATCCTTTCCAAATTTTGGTCCCAGACCATTAAAATTTGGAATCAACAACCCAGGCAAAATTAAACTCTTTTTCAAATGATACTGCAGTAATACAACAGCTACTGCAAAACCTTCCACAAATGAAATATCAAATGCAACAATACCTCAGTTGTTGCACTTAAAAATGCAATAATAAATCAGCTACTGCACTCGATCAGCTAGGGCAATAATACATCAGCTATTGCACCTCCTAGATATCTCCGATTAAGCACCTGTAGAAACCCTGGATGGATTTCTCAACACTTCCAACTAGAGTTGATCTTTTACAACAGAACCTGGCACTCTAAAGTCTTCAAACCATCGAACGAGCAAAGCATTCAAGCTTCAGCTTCTTACCACACAAGTAATGAGAAATGAATTCCAAATCAAGTGTGCCCAAATGCTTGGCCAACAACTTCTTAAATAGATTTCTCAATGCCTTTTCAAGAAGCTTCTAGAAGAATATTATTTTATTCCTCAAGTGACTTTTATTATTTTATTATTTTATTTTTAAGTAACTTAAGTCACTTTATTATTAAATTAATTAAATAATAAGTCATCCCTTTTGATATTATATTTTATTGGAATAACTTAATAAATAATTAATTTAATATACCTCCAATTTGGGACATGACAGTCCTCCCTTCCCGAAGATTGCTTGCCCTCACGCAATCTGCAACTGCCAAACCATCGCAATTGTCACAGCACCTGAAGCCCGAATGGAGAATCAACTGCACCTGTTCACCAACCACCCAGATCCCAAATGATCCCGCAACATGCGCAATCACATAACCTCTATATGCAACTGGAACCCGAGAGGTAGTCAAACTCTATCAACCAATGAGACCAACTGTAATGTCCCCATTTTGGCCATACGCTCTTCTTTGACTGATAGCCTATTTCCGGAAATCCGTAGGTTGATCAAAAGTGAAATTAGGGTTTCCTTGCTTGGAGGTTTGTGGCATTTCTAGGTATTTACTGCTTTTAGTAAATACTAATTTTGGCAGTGGTTCAGTTGTCACTTTCATTAAGTCTTGCTTCCAGCTCAGTTCTGCTTTCTATTGGTTTTGAAGTAAACTTACTATTTTTGGCAGTGGCTATTTTTAGTAAGTCTAATTTTGGCAGTGGCATCATCAGCAGTTCCAACTCAAGTCATCTTGTTATCCATTAGTCTCAATTTGGCTTTGGGTTTGGTTTTCTCCTTGACTGAGTTTGGACTTAGTCAATTTTCATGTCTTGAAGTTGTACCCCCATGCCTAGGCTTGATGACTTCAAGTTGTTTTAAAGGACATAAAGGGGTCAAGTGAGCATTTAATTTTAATAAATGCTTTATTGTTGCAATATGAAATGGATGCCTAAAGGGGAAGTTGAATGATATTTTATTATTTCAAAAGTAAAAAGAAAGGTGGCGTCCTTTTTGGAAGTTGAAGTGATTCAACTTCTTGGAATTTGAAGAGTTCTTGTTGCTTCATTTGCCAACAAAGCTTATATATTGCTGCTGTTTGAAGAGCTGATTATCCATGAATTTATGTTAATGTTATGCTATCGAAATGACAACTTGGTTTTTACTTCGGGATGCTTACCTCCTAGTTTCAATCCAATTTCGTGTTTGAAATACAACACCTAGTTGGTTTTCATTGCTGCTTCTCATCAGACTAGCAGATTGAGCTCAATAGTTGAAGATTTTGATGAAATTTCCAGTTTTGAAGTTGCTGATATAGTCACAGCTGAAAGTGGTTTTTGCATACAGCTTTTGGAGTGAATTTAATTTGCTTGTGGGTACTTTTCCAATCCATTCCTACACCCAAGGCGACCATCTTTGGAGAGTTTCAGATTTTAGTTTTGAGTTTATGATTTTTACTTGTCAAAATCGCCCTTGCTCAAGGCCGTACCATTCAAGGAAGCATTGGGATTTGTGCCAGAAATAAAGCTGCTGTTTGGTTGCTGTTTGATGATCAAAAAATGTTCGCCTACCTTCTAAGAAGACACAGCAAAAGACGACATTCAATTCAGAGATGAATTAAGTGAGTTATGAACATTTCATTGATTTTCTCTGTAGCTGGTTTGAATTTCCAGAATTCTGATTTTTATATCAGACTGTTATAATTCTCAGTTTTTGGTCTTATACTTCAGTTTTGGAGTGTTATATGATTGTAAGAATTCATACTTCTTTTTCTAAGGTTCACTTGCTATCATTGTAATTTGTAATCTGCAGAGTTTAATTTGTAAAGGTTGAGATTAAGCATTACTAATCCAACCATTTCCAGTTCTGCAATTACTTATTGTTTTGTCATTAAATTACCCCTGGATGGTTTACCGCCAGTGTGGATAATCTGATTTGTAACACTCTTGTACCCACTTTCATAGTGGAGAATCCCCACAGCTCTGTGGATGCCCGCCGCAGCGGATGAATTGTTTTAATTGTAATCTTTTCCCCCCACTGTTTGGTGGTAGTGTGGAAATGCTTTTCATGGCTGGTTATCCGCCTATCAGTTTCTAGTTTTCAATTCAACACTCCGTCATATGTTAGCACCTCGCCCTCAGTGGGATCTTGAGTGCACATTCTTGACGTTGAGTAGTTTTCTTTCAAGTATTTTCATTTAGCTCCTCCGCCATATGACAACACCTATCTCTCATTGGGATTGAGTGTGCATTCTTGGTGTGAGTTCATTTCAAGTTCAATTTTCAGTTTGATGCTAACGCTAATCCAATTGGCTATTGCTGGTTTATGTTGTGTAATTCCTTCGAAAAAATTGGTTAGCATATTTCAGTGGTATCAGAGCCAAGATCTTGCCATCCTGTGAATAAGACAGAGTCAGTTGATAGATGAGTGATAGAGAAATCAGATTCTTCACCCAAGTTCAGTTTAGCTTTCAGAAGTTCTTAAGATGTTGCATTTTCTGAGGTCCAGGAATCGTGAGAAGTCAGATTTGATTGTGGCTTCGGAAGAATGCCAGTTCAAGAGGCAATGTGAACATGAGGCTGCCATACTCCGTAAACAATATCAGAGCATGACAGATGAGTTTAAGAACGATGTTTCATTTGACACGTTTTTGAATTGTGCGGTGATTCATGACCCTGGAAAGTTGGCTATGGTCAACTACATCAAAAAAATGATTAAAGAGGAAGTAGAACTTGCCATGGTTGAAGAATCAAGGAAGGAAGAAGCAAAAGGATCTGTTTGTGGTTTGCAGCCCACAAGTAAGCAAATTGAAGAGAAAAATCAGTCAATTAGTGTTGAAGAAGACACAAGCAAGGTGCACATTTTGGTTCAAAATGAAAGTGGGCTTGATGAAGATACCTTGGCAAATGAGGAGATTAAGTTAGAGTCCCAAAATACATCCCTAGACTTGCATGGGATGGGAAATAATGAAGATTATTATGGTAAGAAGATCATTACAGCAGTCTTGAGTCCTAATAAGGATTCAAGCAATGAAGATCTCGAGACAAATGGCTTCTCAAAAGATGCTGGTGGAACAGTTGTGTGGGATAAGTACGTTGAAGAAGAGCAAGATGAAGCAAATACTAATGGTGTCTTTGAACCAGCTTATGACCATTACGAAAGTGATGTTGTTGATGGTGATTCCGATGTGTTTTTATCTCCTCTTGTTGAAGATTTAGTGAAAGATAATTCTCTACTTGTTGGTGAGCCAATTCCATATGAAGAATTAATGACAAGTGTCCAAGAAGACTTCTTTGGTATGTATGTGGGCACTAATGATAAAATCAGCAACACATCTACTCAAGATAATTTCATTGAAGAAAAGAATGACAAAATATTCAAAGCAACCAGCTTTGATGATTCTTTAATCCGATATAATGCTAGTGACTTGAGTGGTAGTGGGTTTGATTATCAAACTACATCTATGGAGAAAGTTATAGATGAAGATTTCAGTTCAAGTGGGTTGAGGAGTGACTCATTCAAAGAGTCAACAGTTCAAGAGGAGCATGATGATCTCTTTCCTATTGATCATTGCAATCAAACCTTTCACATTTGGGATCCGGGCGCGATGTCACCAAGGTATGATAAAGAACCGGAGTGGGATAAATTCCCCTTTGATCCTGATGAAGTTCAAAAATCAGTTTGCAATGCAAGTAATGAAGTGATCTTTGGAGGAGAAGTTGCAGCAATGGCTAATGAGAATGTGATTTCTTATGTTGAAGAGAATAATGTTTTAAAATCAACAAATGGTTTGGATGCCTTTCAGAATTACGCACAAGAAGAGTATGAGAACTTGAAAGGTCAAGATAGAGGTACTAATTTGTTTGAAGAAGTTGTTGACAGCCTTCAATTCAGGAGTTATGCAGTGATAAGATTAGAAAGGAGGCTGATTTTGAGAATCAAATCAAAGAAAATAAATCAGAAAAGTTGATGTTTGATGAGCAAAGCTTCTTTGCTGATTATGATCATGGGCCTAAAGAGCTGCAAGTTTTGAAGGATAACTTAATGGTTTCAGAAAAGAAAATTGTTAAAGCATTATCAAGATTTGATAGCACACACAATTTTGTTGAAGAACTCTACTGGAAGTTTCAGTTTGAAGAGAGACAAAATGGAGTTAATGGAGTCACTCTTTCCAAGTTGCAAACTATCAAAGAAGCATTGGAATCATTAAAGATAGATTATTTGCATTTGCTCTCAGATAGAGATAATGCCATTAAGTTTGCAGAGGAGACCTATGATGCCTACCAAGAGAAGGAGGAAGAGATGGATAGGCTTTGCCTTGATCTTACCTTAGCTCATCATTCATTGTGCAAAGCAGAAAATCAACTACCGATTGCAGCCACACTTAAGGAACAAGAAGCTAATACAAGGATTATGGAGATCAAGCAAATAGTTGAAGGAATAAATGAACTCCATAATGATGAAACATTGCAAAATACCAAGCTAATCCCATATGTTGATGGTGATTGGAAAGTGCATCAAGAGTGTGAACTCATGAGTTGGGGAGAGACTTTGCCACAAGAAGGGATAGTTTGCAGCTATGAGATAGATGATTTGATGGATAATGAACGTGGTATTCAGCATGCTACACTTTGTGGGTCAACAACTAATGATGGGCATCCACAAGTTGAAAAAGTTGAGCTTGAATTCTATGAAGACACCAATGTAAGGGATGAAGAAAGTATTGTTGAGAACAACAGTCAATTATCTTCACATGATTTGGTTAATCATAAGGTGATAGATAATTTCTATGAGGGTGTGCCATGTTTTGTGAGTAGTAATCATCTAGGGCCTTTTGATAATGAAAGCATAAGTGGATTCAAGGATGAAGTCTTCACAAGGGAAGTGTGGACTCAAGGAGATTTCTTCATCGTTGGCTTCAAGGCGTCAATAAAACAAGTCTTGGTAGTTGCTGGTCACTCCATTGCAGCAGCAAAGAGTGAAGTTTCTAGACTCATTACTCATGAAGCTTGGGAGAAAGATGGACCAAAAAAGATTATTTATTTTCTTGACAATCCATCTCTTGAGTTGAGTGATGTTTTGGCTCATCCTAGTCCTTTGAGGGAATGGGAATTATTGAGGACAACATTTATTATGTGCTCCATTGATGTTTTCATGGATGGCCTACATGGGTTTATCAAAGAAGACACTAACTTCTTGAATTTGCATTTTGCTTTGATTAGCAGTTGGAGAAGTGTTGTGTACTCTTTCCAGTGCATTATGGGTATCCATGTTTGGAATCCTCAATATGGTTTGATGGAGATTGTTATAAGTAGAAAGAGGAATCTTTGGAAAGACAAGGATTCTATTTTTAGTTTCTTTGATGTTGTTCCCATCCTTACCAGCCATTTGATGGTCCCTTTTTCTCATCAATTGATGGATTGGAGAGATGCTTCGAACAAAAGATGGTTTAATAATGGGTTGAAGTTTCTTGAGGGTATGTTTCCAGCCTCGGGCATGAATAGTTGTCATATTATGCACGCTGATTTCCAAAGTTGCAGCAGCTGTTCAACTCCTTGTATGCTGATTTTCCTAAAATCAGACTTTAATTGGTTTACTTCAGATGTCATAGGCAGCTGGTATACTTATTTTTTCTCTTCACAATCTCTTATCAATGATGGTTTTTGGTCCCAAAGGTGGGAAATGATGTTTCATAGTGATTTGGATCAGTTTTGGATGATGTTCAAATTATTTTTCAGTGATCATCTTTGTTCAATCTCTAGCACTAGTATTTGGGGCAGCGAACCTTTGCTTGATTTGGTTCAACTTTTTGAGACTTTGGGGGAGAGATTGGTGGAAGTTTTCAGGGTTTTTCTTGAATATGTCAGAATTACTCAAAGGAGGCATTATACATCCTTAAGGAGCTTTGAGGATGCAGTTGCTATGACTTTGCAAAGAGCTGTTTTTTCCTTTGCAAACAGCTATGATGGAATCACATTTGCTGTTGTGATTTGGTTTGATGCTCTGAGGAGTGATGTTGATGAGAATATTTTTGAGTTGTTTAGATTATTCTTCTTTGTTCTCAGAATGGTGATTGACATTGACATTGCAGATGTTAATTCCTCAGAGTTTATTGAGCATGAGACGCTGCTAGATTTTGATTCAATTCCTTCTATGTTGTTCGACTTGAATTTCAGGCATGTTATCACTTTGAGGTTGCAAGGATGGTTAGTGCAGTTTTGGTGCAATGATTTCATTTGTATGATCAGAGTAGAGCAGCATCAGCATGGTGGGGCTTTTCAGAGATGGACATGGGACCCCGGGATCCTATATGTTTGGTGGGATCAGTTTGGAGTGTTGTGGCATTGCTTTGAGGACAAGCAATTTTGGGAAGGATCAATGTCCCCATTTTGGCCATACTTTGACCGACAGCCTATTTCTAAATCAGAGGTTGGATCAAAAAGAAATTAGGTTTTCTGTTTGGAGGTTTGTATAATTTAGGCATTTACGCATTTTTAGTAAATTACCACTTGGCAATGGTCTGTCACCATTAAGTCTTGCTTCCCAAAATACTGCCTTTTGAGGTAAACTTACTATTTTGGTGCTAGCTATTTTAGCTCCACTCTTGGCAGCTGCACCATCAACACCAATCAAGTCATTTGCTTTCTTTCATCCATCAGTCCTGGCCATTTTGGGCCTATTTTCCCTTTGGACCTGAGTTTCAGACTTAGTCGACTTTCATGTCTCAAGTTGTACCCCATGCCTAGGCTTGATGACTCAAGTTGAGCCTGAAGAAGGGGACATAGCAATCATGAGCATTTAATTATTTAATAAATGCTTTATTGTTGCAATATGAAAATGATGCCTAAAGGGGAAGTTGAATGACATTTTATTATTTCAAAAAGTAAAAGGCGTAGCAGTGGTGTCCTTTGAAGTTGAAGGATTCAACTTCTTGGAATTTGGAAGAGTTCTTGTTGCTTCATTTGCCAACAAAAGCTTATATATTGCTGCTGTTTGAAGAGCTGATTATCCATGAATTTATGTTAATGTTATGCTGTCGAAATGACAACTTGGTTTTTACTTCGAGGGATGCTTACCTCCTAGTTTCAATTCAATTTCGTGTTTGAAATACAACACCTAGTTGGTTTTCATTGCTGCTTCTCATCCGCATCAGCAGATTGAGCTCATTAGTTGAAGATTTTGATGAAATTTCCAAATGGAAGCTGCCGATATAGTCAGCCTGAAAGTGGTTTGCATACAAATTTTGGAGGAATTTGATTTTACTGTGGGTACTTTTCCAATCCATTCCTACACCCAAGGCTTACCATCTTGGAGAGTTTCAGATTTTAGTTTGAGTTTATGATTCTACTTGTCAAATCAATTCTTGCTCAAGGTCGCACTATCCAAGGACATTGATTTGACAAATACAATTTGGTTGTCGCTTGATGATCAAAATGTTCGCCTACCTTCTAAGAAGACACAGCAAAAGACGGCATTCAATTTGGAGATGAATTAAGTGAGTTATGAACATTTCATTGATTTTCTCTGTAGCTGGTTTGAATTTCCAGAATTCTGATTTTTATATCAGACTGTTATAATTCTCAGTTTTTGGTCTTATACTTCAGTTTTGGAGTGTTATATGATTGTAAGAATTCATACTTCTTTTTCTAAAGTTCACTTGCTATTATTGTAATTTGTAATCTGCAGAGTTTAATTTGTAAAGGTTGAGATTAAGCATTACTAATCCAACCATTTTCAGTTCTGCAATTACTTATTGTTTTGTCATTAAATTACCCCTGGATGGTTTACCGCCAGTGTGGATAATCTGATTTGTAACACTCTTGTACCCACTTTCATAGTGGAGAATCCCCACAGCACTGTGGATGCCCGCCACAGCGGATGAATTGTTTTAATTGTAATCTTTTCCCCCCACTGTTTGGTGGTAGTGTGGAAATGTTTTTCATGGCTGGTTATCCGCCTATCAGTTTCTAGTTTTCAATTCAACACTCCGTCATATGTTAGCACCTCGCCCTCAGTGGGATCTTGAATGCACATTCTTGACGTTGAGTAGTTTTCTTTCAAGTATTTTCATTTAGCTCCTCCGCCATATGACAACACCTATCTCTCATTGGGATTGAGTGTGCATTCTTGGTGTGAGTTCATTTCAAGTTCAGTTTTCAGTTTGATGCTAACGCTAATCTAGTTGGCTATTGCTGGTTTATGTTGTGTAATTCCTTCGAAAAAATTGGTTAGCATATTTCACCAACCAACCAGCAATGGAATGCCTGGATCCCAACTCTATAAATCAACCTCATCATGCCAACTCCAAGTACTGTTCTAATACACCTTAGATATCATACCTAGATCCCATGGGTAAAATGGAAGTCCATCAACCTCAACACCAATTGACTTCCACTGTGCCACTCTGATACCCCCTAGAGTCCAAGTCTCGAACTCCGGCTACTAGAAACATCCAACTGGAGAACTTAAAGTGAAAGACCTGTCCAACTTGTAATCATCATCTGAAATCTGAAACATGTCACACCAAAGTGAATCTGAGCATCCCTTATTCAACCCATCTCTCTGTCTCATCAGTGTCAACATCAAATCCTGTGTATGTGGGCTGAAAACAAACTGATGAACACACCTCAAGATGCAATCGAGGTGAAACTCCCTTGATTGTGCTAGTGGAATACCAAAGTAGTCAGGTGTATCCCATCCGATACTGCCATCCTCAGAAGAAGACTCACAACTCATGTTAGGATGAGTTGAGCTAACCACAACCTCATTGTTACCCTCTACAGTTTCATCATCAAAACCTCTACCAAGTGTCCTGACTCTCTTTCAAGAGTGAGAAGATTATCATCATGAATGCCATCTACTACCTGGAGAGAGACTAGATCATCATCCAAGACCAACGTGCAAGACCTAGAAGAAACCATCTCCTTTTGATAAAACTGTCCCATGTCAACCTCCAAAGTACCGAAGTAGAGCCTGGTGCTCAAATCTCTAATGATTCCTGAACCTGTAGCCAAGTCCGATGTGCTATCAGCAAACGAATCTACCCGAAGAGGTCTGTTGTGGATGTGAAGAATGCCAATCATAGGTGCATAGAAACATATACCAACATCTGTCAAGCTGCTGATATGAATAAGGATAGCACCGTGTAGCCTGCTAATCAAGTCCAAGATAGAGCAAAAGTATCACCGCCAATGTCACATCCCTTACATCAAGGTTACATGTTTGGTTAAGTATTTCGAATACAATGTTAGTTGCAAATAACTACTTTCATATGACTGTGACATTGAGAATGCAATAGTTGGTACTTCTGTCGTAACTGTGATTATTAACGAACTCTTTATTTGCAAGTGAAAGTGTTGATTTCGTATGAGATCATGAGATTAATTTAAATGCATATTATTTAGCCATTGAGAACGATCTAACCACAGTCCTTGTCAGTGGATGCAGGATTTTCCGCCGTCATGAGAGAAAGGGAAATATCATCAGGGAGAGGACATGGTTGACATTGGGTCTATTTTATCATCTACCTCGAGCCGGTGTATGACAAGAATCTAAAACATAACCTGGCCATAAATAATATAAAGTAATTAATTACTCTATAAGTTAATTTAAATTTATATATATATATATATATATATATATTAATCTTTAATATTTCTAAGAGATTACAAATTGATTAACAAGGTTATAATAAATAATAATATATTAGAAGTGGGGCGAACTAATGTTAAATATAATCTAATACTTGTAAATATTGAATATTGGCATCGATTGGATATGATTAAATTGAAGTGTTTTGAAATTCTTTGGAGAAATATGGAAAAACGCCATTTTCGTCTCATGCCTTCTTGAAACGTCCAAGTAGGGATACATGAAGAGGCAGGCGTTAAAAAAAGAAAAGAGAGATTCTCTAGTGCGGAGTTGTGGGGGGAAATTGCTCTCGTTTTCCAGAAGGCTCGAGAGTTTTTCTAGGGAACATCGGGCTTTCTTTTGGGGGGAATTCTTACTTTCATTCCTTTTTTTTTGGGGGTATCCGGGAATACATTCTTTGTTTTTCATTATGTGTCGAGAAACATATCGGCTCTCCTTCCTCAGTCGAACCAAGAGAAAAATCTATATATATATATATCATTCTTGTCTCTGTATCGGGGAAAGCGTTAAAATCTGTGGAGCCCTCGTATAAATTCATGGCCTTCACTTCTAGAAACAAAACCCGAGTCTTAATTGATTTTTCATTCAGGTGACATTCGAGCTTATATTGGAGTCGTACGATTTGGGAAGTTGCGTCTTCAATCGAACCTCTGTGCTGGGAAGCTTTAGGAACTTGGTGAAGTCCAAATTAATCTCCGGAAGAGGAAATCTAGTCGTCCCTTCATTGGAACGGAAATTCCTCAAGAAGAGCTGTGGAACCTTCTTCGACCACCGAATTCTTTAATTGACAGGCATGTATTGGTAATTACTAAGTGCGAATAAAGTCTTATCGAAATATCTAAATCTTAATTGGAAATCTCCTTGATGAATACTATTAATCAATGCAATGTAGTGTGAGAAGATTGTCGTTTGGTTGAATCTGGTTAATTTTTCCATGGCAGTAAAGACTCTTACGCCAAAAGTTCTTAGTGAAGAATCTTTCATTCTTTTAGCTCTGGTAACCAATGCCGACCTGAGGAATTACTCAAATCACTAATTTACTTCTCTGTTAGATCTAGGGTTCAAACAGAGCACTTCTTGTTCTCAGCCTTAATAAATTGAGTTGGATCTGGTCACCTTTCTTTTCACCAAATCGAATCTTTATGTGAAGCATGTAAAGGAATCTTTTTGTTTAAAACATGCAGCGAAAGGATCTAGGATCGTAAATAAAAATCTTTTAGAATACAATGAAATTACAAAGAATTTCCATGACTTTTGAAAGCATTTGATAACAGAGCTTTTGCATTATTCTTATTTTGGGTTGACCGAAAGAAAACTTCTTTGTTGTGAACTTGATCAGAAACTTAGTCTTGTTTCGGGCTTCTCTCCTTTTAGCTGAGTTGGGATAGTGTATTCCTCTTCCTCACCTCAAGACCATAATACAGAGATAAAATGTGGTCTCCTCACCTAATAAGTATCACAGAATATATTTACTCCATGGAAGTAATTATTGGTCAAGAAAGTAGTTTGCCTTATGAGAAGTGATGGATACTAAGCATAGTCTCTCTCTTTTTAAAATATGCTTTTGTGATAAACTTAAACTTAAGTTATGAGGAATATTTCTACCCAGACTTTGTGTCATAGACTAAGCAGTTAAAGGGTTAAGATCTGAAAACTCCAATAAATCAAAGGTCTCACAATATGTTCGTGCTCAATGGAAAACAACATTCATAAAGAAGAGATTAAATGAGAACTAAGTCGTAGTAATGCTAATTTGAAGAAACCTAGTTGAAGGTCAAAACTCGTCCTTTTCTCTTTAAGTGTTAAGTAAATCAAGTGGTCTTAATTGGTGTGAATTAATATTGAGCCAGGACTTCCTTATATTCCTGATAATAATTGCTGACTTCAGAAGAAGATTTGAGGTCAGGACATGGTGATACTAAACTTTGAATCCTTAAACAAGATGTGATTCCAAACCAAGATCTGGTAATGCTAAACCTTAACCTTGAAATACGAGAAGATTGATAACCAAACCAGACACGGTAAGATTAAAACTTGATCTAAGAGTTATCATGTCGAGCAAGGATGCGTGCTGTCGGCTCAGTGATGCCACAAATAATTAATTAAAAATCCTTGGCCAAGGTAGATGCCCGTTTGGCAATGTCAGCTTCCATGGCCAGATATACTCTGATCAGGATGATTCTTCTGATAGGAGGTACCTATAGAGGAAGGATCGATCAGTAGTATAGGTTCGTGGACATCAGGCTCAGAGACATGATGATAATTTGATCCATGTTGATTACCCTCGTGAAGGGCGGGTTCTTCAGTTGAAGAAACTCGGGAGACCAGTAGGTCTTGGTTGGGCGGTAAAGCCCCTAATGATTGTCAAATGAATTTCTTCCTCACTAGTAAATCCAGGTACATGCAATGCTATTTAAGCTTATTTTCATTTATGCAATGAACGATGTTCCTGTATGTTAAATGTACGTTGTAGAATTTACAATTAATTAGTTAGACAGTTACTTGTATCATTCAGCTGAAGTGAAAAATCTGAAATTAGTTAATGAATAAAGAGAAGCTATTTCCTTTCCTTAATTCATATATTGGTTAAATGGGAACCCTAGTTTGACAGTTATTTAGTTTAAATCTTATGTGTGATGATTGATGGAAATAGTTAGATGTTACCTTTCAGCTGAAACTGAAAACTTGGAAGTTAGTTGGAAACTTATAATGAACAGTTGAATCGATTTGGAAACCCTAGAATGAAAACAAGTTAGTTGTTCTTCGGCTGAAGCCAATAAATGATTGAATTTTTAAAAACTGTAGTCTGGTTAGGTTGTTACAAACAAGGACATATAAACTCATCATCAATCCATCCCCTAACACCAAGGTGACAATACCAACTCCATCTATCCACCTCAACTGTTGCTGCCTTCAAAGTAGTACTGTCAACACTTAATGAAGTATGAGGTAGAAAACATGGTATAGCTAGAATACACCTATCCACATGCCTAACTCCAAACCATAGACTGGAATCAACTAGCAACTCAAGCAAAATCCTCTTGAGAGTAATGCATCCATCACCAACTGACCCTGCACCTTTATCCTGAGTGTGAACACTAGGTGATCTCAAACTGCTATCCTCCTCCTGTATGCTAAATGCCATAGATGAAGCAGTCACTGTTGAACATGATGTACATCTAGCCAAGTCAGCTCTAAGCAAAGCTTATCCACATGACTCTCAGAATCCTAAACTGCAATCTGAGTATACTCCAAGGAATCCCTAGTGACCTCAAGCTCTTGAGAGAGTTTATCAACTGCCTCTTCTTTCCTCATCAAAGCATCTAAATAGATCTCAACGAGGTTGAGAAGATGGTCATGGTCTGAAAGAAGGTGTAAGTAACTTGACTTCGTCGCTCCCATACCTTCTTTGATCTCTTGCAAGCTGTCATGAGAAGACTCTGCTTCAACTCCCTTTTGTCTTCTCTCCCACTGAACCATCCAAAGGTGATTCTCAATCAACAACCCAGGCAGAATTAAACTCTTTTTCAAATGATACTGTAGTAATACAACAGCTACTGCAAAACCTTCCACAAATGAAATATCAAATGCAACAATACCTTAGCTGCACTTCAGAATGCAATAATAAATCAGCTACTGCACTCGATCAACTAGGGCAATAATATATCAGCTATTGCACCTCCCAGATATCTCCGATTAAGCACCTGTAGAAACCCTGGATGGATTTCTCAACACTTCCAACTAGGGTTGATCTTTCACAACCAAACCTGGCACTCTAGACTCTTCAAACCCTCGAGCGAGCAAAGCATTCAAGCTTCAGCTTCTTACCACGTAGGTAATGAGAAATGAATTCCAAATCAAGTGTGCCCAAATGCTTGGCCAACAGCTTCTTAAATAGATTTCTCAATGCCTTTTCAAGAAGCTTCTAGAAGAATATTATTTTATTCCGCAAGTGACTTTTATTATTTTATTATTTTATTTTTAAGTCACTTAAGTATTAATTAAGTAATAAGTCATCCCTTTTGATATTATATTTTATTGGAATAACTTAATAAATAATTAATTTAATATACCTCCAATTCGGGGACATAACAGTCTGGAACAACCTTTGGCTTCAAACCAAAAAAGTAGAGGGCCCTTCTCATGATGCCATCAACTTGGATGAGATTGATCCTTATGCTGATTAGACTATTGAAGAACAAGAGCAGCCGCAAAGCTAGATGCATTAGAGGAAAACAAAGACATTTTTGACAAAACAATTAGCGCTCATGTTGATAACAACTTACCTTCTAGTTCAAAGCCTGAAAAATTAAGTTACACTAGGAGGGGGAGAGGAGAATTTTAGATTGTATTTAGCTGTTTCTTGACGTCTGTAAACAGTTATAGTGCTGTTTAACAATTATTATTTATAATTTTGTTGTAATACAATGTACTATTTGACTTTGAGACTTTGAAATTCCAAATTTTGAGCTTTTGAGAATTATATAACATGTAGTGTTTAAACTATGACAAATTAATTATCAAAGTAGACTTTTGTGTTCCCCAAATGCATTAATTTCTGTTTTATTTTGTTTTGTTTGGCAGCATTTTTCACCAAGTCCAAGTCAATTTTTTGGGCTGCCAAGTTTGTGTTTTCAAACAATGGTATTTGTTTACGCCTTCATTGCCAAGTTTGGTCTTCATCAATTCTAACCACTTTGAAAGGTCCTCCCCTCATACAATTATTTATACTTGTACTTTTTTTGGCTGGTCGTCTTAGGTTTACCCGCATTTCTCTATTTTTTTGTTTTTTCCTTGTTTTTGGCTATATTTTTGTTTTCTTTGTGTCTAGTGCCCTTGTTTCCTCAATACTTTGTTATAGTAACAGTTGTACATTCTAGTCCCGTTGACCTATTCTTAGTCAACTTCTTACTATAAAGGCCAAATTTATTTAGCATGGAAACCTAGAAGAAGAACTTAGTACAAAGTGGTTGTATCAAATGTAATTAAATTGTACAAAACATCTTATATGTATCATCATCAACCTCTGTAAGTTGTAGGGTGAAGCAAACACATCCATGACAAACTAACTTGCATGATGGAATATAGTCACAAAAGAAATAGAGAAATAGGGAAAAAATTAATCATGTGCTTTCCAACAAATTGTATTAGGAGACGATGATTGCCAAAATGTTGACAATGAAAAATATTTACCTCCACTAAATCAAGTTTAAGCTTCTTTGCACGGGTCAATGCTTCTCGCCTTGGGATAACCTCATTACCTAAAACATAGCATGAGTTTTAAACATGAATAAAAAGCACTCTTCTCTTTCTAACAACAAATCAAGTCATAAAATAGCTAATTAATACATCCCATAACCAAAAATGCATGTATTCCAAAGAAAAGAGATGACTCATAAACAATCTAGATAATATATATACCTCCTACACAACTTAAAAGGCAATGCTTCATTCTGTTTTAAGGAATCCACAATACAAATCTTAAAAATTATCCTAACAGCTATAAAACTTTATACCTTTGGTTTGGGGACATAATCTTCGATATATCCATTCGGAAAGAACTAGAGAATGCAACCAATGTCACTTCCTCTAGTTACAGAAATTGAGTAAAGAATCCTTGCTATGCATGTTAAAGCCATAATCAATAATTTTGCAATAGGAAAAGGCTGAGATGCTAGTTTTTCTTGCTTTTGTGTAATATAAGATGCATTTCTTATGTAGAAATGTAAATAAACAAGCCTTAATTTCAGTGAATGTCCACATTTTTATGCATTTCCTCATCTGACAACCTTATTTAAAATATGTCATCTATAAATGATGGAATTTATCAAAAGGTTAAGCAAAATAAAATGGGAAAGCCAATTGTAAATACCTAACTTTCAAATCAAAATTTGGCAACCATATAATAAGTTCTCACACGCATTCATCTGTTTTTCAATCCTTGGAATATAAGGGATTCTTTAAGCCACTCACCTATTTATTTCTGAAGATCAGATGCCTCCCTTGAATCTCCTATCATGAACTCTACCCAAACTGTACTCAAAATTTGATATATTTTGAACTCGTCCTCTCAGTCTTCTAACTGTACTTACATGCAAATAGTTACTACACATGCTAAGTAACAAAACTGTTCCTCCCAGATAAATTTGCAAATATTTGTTGCACAACATGAGATTTGTCATAGGCCAATACATTTTTCCCAAACCAACCCAATTTTGAGGCATTACCTACTTTTATTATGAACCAATGCCTTCACAAATACTGGTCCTAAAGGATCCTTTATTTAGATTCCAGTTTTATCTCAAAATATTACCGTTCATTCTCCACATTTCATAAAAGCAAGGACTAGAAGTTTATAGCTCTATACGTGAAGTACTAGAGTTTTACATAGTAAAAGTTATGTGGAGACAAATGACTACCAAACATCATGGCATAAATTCATTTTCTTTAGATTTAATAAAACACATTGACTTTCTATGTGCATAAATAAATTTTACATATTTTCTAGATCTCACTACTCGGTTCACCATGTGCTCCCTTCCAACATGTTTTGTCCTTGAAACATAAATGGTAAACTCCTGTCAATCATAGTTAAACTAAACCATTCTTTGACAATGGTTGCAAGTACCAAATATTCCACAAATCCACTTTTCTAAGAACTGCACACCAAATTTTGGATCAATTTTTGGTTACAGAACAAACATGAATCATGCTAAAAAATCAATTTGTATCATGTACTAAATACATAATGAATGAATTGAGATCAGAGGTGATCAGAGAAGAGACACACATACATTACTGAATGGGCAAAAGTCACTGATCAAACAGGGATCCAAGTCTCAAGAGGACACAAGGAAGGTCCAACAAAATTAGATTGTACATTAAAGGATAAGGATATGCACTTACTTTATTAAGGCAACTTGTTTATAGATCAAAACAACAGTCATTTTGTTGTGATTTTTTGTCTGTCTCAAATTTTGTAATGTAGAATTAAAAAAATTTAAGTCTTTGACTTTGGATTGTGTGTGTATACTGCAATTAATAGATCTTTGTTTTGGTTTATTATTATTTGATAGTTTGGGTACTGAAATGTGAATCATTAATCTAAAATTTATCAAAATCCCTCCAAATGGAGTTATTGGTTTAAGTTTTGAAATTAAAATGGTGACTGTATGGCTTAATGCCTATTCTATAATGTTTGGCTTAATGCCTATACAAATAAATACACGGACATGTAGGGAATTGTTGAAATTCTGGATGAATTTCTACAAACTTTATATATGTAAATCATCCATCGAGGCATGCCATGTAATGTCCCCTTCTCAGCTGTGATTGTTTCTGTTGACCGTTGGCCTATTCCGGAGACCCGTAGGCTACACGGATGGTAAAATTAGGGTTTCCTAATTTTGAGGAGGTTGTTGCTTGGTGTTTAGAATTCTAATTGCGGATTCTTTCTGGGTTTTCAGAGAGCTTCGCAGTGGTGTGTTCAGTTTGGCATTCCGAGCAACTTCGTGGATTTACTATTTTTAGTAAATCCTATTTTTAGCAGTGGACAGGTTGGGTTCAGTTCAGTTGATCTTCTTCTGCAGTTGGTTCAGCTGGCACTTCAGTTCTTGGCCGTGGGCGCATATTTCTTGGAAAGATAAGTATTTTCATTATAATATTATATTTTAATATTATACCCCCTTGCCTAGCAGTACAACTTTAAGTTGTTTTTAAAAAGGGGACTTTGAGGGTCAAGGCGCCATGGAGAGATAAATTATATTTTAAATGTCAAATATTGAGCTTAAGGAAAGGGACACCTATTTGAGGGATTTGTCTTTATTTTAAAGTGAAATATTTTAATGGTGAAAAAAGGACGCCATCTTTTGGAGGGAAAAGGTGAATTTGAAATTAGGGTTTTGGGCGCCTTCTTGAAGCTTCTAGATGATTCTCTCTTGTCTATTTAATCAGGCCTCAGCTCTTCATTTGGGATCTTTTGTCTTCTACACCGTTATGCTGCTGAATTATCTTCAGACACCTGCTTCGAGGAAAGCACACCTCCTAGCATTGGCTCACCTTCTTGCTTGAAAGATAGCAACTAGTTGAGAGGTTAGCTTGTAGTTGGGTTGTTTTGGCATTGTAGTTGAGTTTCTTGCATTTAGTTGATGTTATTCAAGCATTTTGTCATGTTTCAGAGTTGCTGATGTTGCATAGCTGTAGGCAGTTTTCATTCATAAATCAAAAATACAAAAAGATATTGTTTTGGGTATTCAACATATCATCTTGTCTCCTTGGGGCGACCCATCTTGCAAATTTATAGATTTTTATCTGCTGTTTTGGATTTTTATCTAGCAAGTTCGCCCTTTTAAGAGGGTTGTACCATTCTGTTTCAGCTTTGGGATTTGTGCAAAAAGTTTAAGGGTTGTTTGGTGAGGTTTTGAGATCTTGTTTGGGGCGCCTTTATGCCTAGAGCAATCTGCATTTGATTCCTCGTCATTAGAGCAAGAATTGAGCGAGATATGAGTATTTGAGTGAGGGTTTGTTTGCAGATTTCACCATTTTATGTTGCAGGTCTGATAAATCAGAGTTAAGGAAATTGTCCCCTTGGTAGGGATTGAGCATTGAAAGTTGCATTTGGTCTTTGGAAGACATTCTACACAGTTGCAGCAATGAAGACTTGACAATGCTCTAGATTTAAATGATTATTCTGATATATTGTAAGCTGTTAGTAGTACTATCAGCTATTCTTCTTTATCTTGCATTTTAAGCTATTGTACATTCCCACTGAATAAGTGGAAGAGGCTGGCTTGCCGCCTATTTGCTTTCAGTTGAGTAGTTTAGGGACCCTCTGACCATATGCTCGCCATCACTCGACGCCATTCTTGGTTAGGGTTACATTCTGTTCATCATGCATTGATCCTCTGACCATATGCTCGTCTGCACAGGCGCATTCTTGGTTAGAGTTCCTTTCAGTTTGCATTTGCATAGATCCTCTGACCAATGCTCACACCTTGCCCACATCAGGATCCTGGTGTACATTCTGGTTAGAGTTACTTTCCGCATCGTTTTGGTTTATGCTAACCTTAATGGGTGCGTGTTGCATTGTAATCGCTTGTGAAAAAACAAAAAAAAAATTGGTCCGGTTCATTACATGCCAATACTAAATCACTGTTCTTATTATCGAAATCCCTCCAAATTGAGTTTTGTGGTTTAAGTTTTGAAATGTAAATGATGACCGTATGGCATAATGCTTATTCTATGATAGAGGAAATAACAAGGATCAAATAAATGAACATGTTGGGAATTGCTGAAATTATGGATGAATTACTAGAAAGTTTAGCATATATGCAAATCATCTGTACTCAATCGATGTGCCTATTTTGAAACCATGCATCTTAAATATCAACATCAACATATTCTAACTATAGTATCTTTGGCACATCTACAATAAATGTTCCCTTTTTTGTAACACTTTCTAAATCCACATGTGATGCTCATGCTGAACCCATTATGCAATTGTTGGCTTTCTTTCAAATCATGCTAATGGAAACATTTAAAAAGTTCCACTTATCATTTGTTTCTGTTACTATGTTGTACCCATACGAAATTTTTTGTATTGTGCCTAATTTTAAGTTGATAACTTGTCCTTTCATCAAACCCATGGCATGATTCAAACTTTGTCTTGTCTGTCTATGTGGTTTTGGCGTTTCTTGTTTATATTTTCACAACATCAACCAACAGAGCTTTTATGATCATGTACTATGCCAAAGAATGAAGATTAATCAATGAAGAGATGACACAAAGTTCACTAAGACAGGAAACAGGGTTGATTAAAGTCGAGGCAATGAGTGTTTATCACCATGCCTGCTTGAATGATAGACAACGATTTCATTAAATCCAATGACCCTTAACTCAAATATTCATATAAATTGCTCAAATCTGAAATAATACAATGAAATCAACCAAAACATTTATATAAAATATATAGATCTGAAATGCTCCCTTAAAATAAACAATTTTGCACATATAAACTAGCTAGAATAGTGTGTTTCACTCACACATCATTCAAACGATTATATAGATCTGCTACTGCAAATATTTGTTGATAATCAAAACTGCAATGATTACAAAGATATTCTAAAAGTGACCAAACTACTGAAATATCCAAAACACTGTTGCAGTCCTCCAAGTTAAAGTATTGATGCAACCTCCATATGAAACTACCCTTATGAAACCAAAGGATTTTTGTCTTCTAATCTCTAAATTCAAGAGTTTTCATCCTTAGATCCACTAGCTGAACAAAAGTGCTCGAACTAGGGTTTGGGTGTGTTAATGTAATGATGAAAGATGATTCAAATCAATGAAATTGCCTGCCTTATATAAGAGTTGAAAGCCTAACAAAATAACCATAACTAATGGACATAATTACATAAGTTAATGCATCATTAGCATGTAATGCCATAAATGCAAATATACCAATGAACATATGGTGAGTAATATTGTAGCAGTAGTCTCCCAACTGTAACCGCTTAACTCAAGCTGATTGTTGATCTACAGCATAGTTCCTCAAGTAGCCTTCAACCCACTTATTCACTATTTATTTTTGTCCGCCTATTTGTGGATGGTAGCTTGTTCTAGGAAGGAGTTTTGTCCCAGCCAAATGAAATAATTCCTACCAAAAAAAACTTAGGAACCTAATATCTCTATCACTAGCAATATTCTTAGGCAATTCGTGCAACCTCAACACCTATATGAAGAACAAATTTGGCACCTATTGGTGTTCGTTTTATCTATTGATGTTTATAGCAGCTTCAGTCGCATTCTTCCAGCGATCTCCTTTACTACATAAATTAAATAATAGCCTGGGGCTATTTAATTTATAAGATAGCGATTGGATGAGATGAAGTGACTCGTCCATTGTAAACAATATTTTATTTAATATTAATTGAAGATTCAAATCATGAAGTGGCGCGATCTTCTAGAGGGCCGACCTTTTGTGTAAGAGGCACAATTTTTGGTTAAGGCCGACTTGTTGCTCTTTGAAGAGTCACGTCCTTCTCCCTCACTTGTATATATAACCGATGGCATTTCATTGTTGATTCATTTTCATATCCAGTTCGAGTTCTTCATATGCGAAGTTCAATTCAAGAGCAGAAGTTCGAGTTATTAGATTGCAGATTGCTTCATTGTATTACTGAGTATTCATCAGATTGTTGTGCATCTTCTGGCCTTCATATCGGCCTATTGTAAAGGAGATTATTTTGTGCTATCATTAATATATAAGAGACATATTAGTGCTGGGTTTTTCTCCCTCAAGAGGAGGGTTTTCCCAGGGTATCTGCTGTGTCTTGTGTTGATTTTTTGAATTAATTTCTGTGCATCTTAATCTGATCATAAAACTTAACATGGTATCAGAGCGGGTTTGAGAAGATCGTGATCAGATTTGTTCTCACAGCGATACTCTATCCTCTTCGTTATATTTCTTTGTCTATCTCTACTTTAGTCAAGATGGTGAACGGTTTGAAGATTGAGGATAGACTCGAGGGAGCATCCAACTATACATCATGGAGGTTTAGAATCATGCTCACATTGGAAGAGAATGATTTGGCTGAGTTTGTGGAGACCAAAGTTCCCGAACCAGAAGAGGAAGAAGAGAAGTTGCAATGGAGGAAGAAAGACATCAAGGTGAAGAACTTGTTGGTTGATTCCGTCAAAGACCATATTGTTCCGACTGTCTCCAAGTTGAAGACGGCAAGAGATATGTTCAAAACATTGGAGGAGATGTACAAAATCAACAACACAAGTCGGGCACTTGCACTGAAGCAACAACTACACCATGTGAAAATGGCAAAAGGAGAAACAGTGATTGCCTATTTCATGAGGATTTCGGAATTGAGAGATCAGCTCTCTACAATTGGTCATGTGGTCGATGATAAAGACTTGACGATGCTTGCTCTCAATGGTCTTCCATTATCATGGGAGTCCTACATTCAAGGAATCAGTGCAAAATCCAAACTTCCTAAGTTTGATCGCTTGAGAGCCGATTGCATTCAAGAGGAGTCAAGATTGGTGGCCAAAGGCGTTGGTCAAAGTTCATCTAATGAGGATATTCATGTTCTCGCCTCTCAAGCCTCGAAGAAGAAAGGAAAAGATGGAAAGAAAGGATTCTTCAAAAGAAATCAAGATAAGGGAAATGATGGTGCTCCCCCCTCCAAGAAAAAGAGAGACTTGTCCAAGATCCAATGCTTTAGGTGTGATAAGTTTGGCCACTTTGCTAAGCATTGTCCAACTAGACCTAAGCAACAAGCCACCGTTGCAGATGTTGATGATGCTTCTCCACAGAAGGATACATGTGAATATTTGTTCTACTCAGCATTGTCAAGCAATGTACCTACAGACACCAACACTTGGTTGATCAACAGTGGTGCTTCTCGTCACATCACTGGTTCTAAGGAGCACTTATCAAGCTTGGTGGAGAGAGATTCATCCAAACAAGTCATTATCGGAGATGATGCTAGCTACTCCGTGAAAGGGATTGGGACCTCTACTCTTCATTTGGATTCCGGCATCACACTTCAGTTGAACAATGTTCTTTATCAAGAATCAAGCGTAATCTCCTTTCAATTTCAGCTCTAGAAGATAAAGGATATCAAGTTGCCTTCTCCAAAGGCAAAGTACTTGTGTGGATGGAGAATTGCAACTTCAAGGATGCTCAAGTAATTGGTGTTAGACATGAAAGTCTCTACAGGCTTTGCACGCGTCCTCTACACGCTTTAGTCCATGATTCTTCAAGTCTATGTGATCTTTGGCATCGAAGATTGGCTCACCTGCACTTCTGAGCCTTACCTATCAAGGAGAAGATGGTTACAGGTCTTCCTAAGTTAAATCAGGAGCATGAAGGAACTTGCAAAGGTTGTGCAATGGGTAAGAATACAAAAGCACTCCTTTTCATAGTAGAGAAAATAGATCTAAATGTATTTTAGACCTTATTCATTCTGATTTATGTGGGCCTATGTCTATTCCATCTTCGAGTGGATTCTTGTATTATGTTATTTTTATTGATGACCACTCTAGGAAGACTTGGATTTACTTTTTGAAAACTAAAGAGTCTGAGGAA
>VDFB02002753.1:0-20681 GCA_007258455.2 Sequoia sempervirens | reverse complement strand
TCTTCCTTTAGGAAGAGTTACAAGCCTCCAAGTATGATTCTAAATCAAAGATAAATAATCCTCAACTATAACAGTCTCCCATTCTAGAATACCTGAAGCATATGACTTTTAGGGATAAAAAATGGCATGACTCAAAAATAATGATACCTAAAGTTTTTCAATGAGTAGAATGGGTATCTATGGGATCACCAACAAGAGGACCGAACATCTTAAGAGTATAACAAGACCATCATGGACTATTCAATGGATCTAGATCTGGTTGATCAAGACCATCAACAAAATCTACCCCAATAAGAGAAAAATCCTTAAATGAAGAAGATTGAATAGATAGTGATGAAGAAATAGGTGATGGAGTATCCATATGTGTGAAGGAATCAATGAAATGAACATCATGATGATAGTGAACCTCTCATGTATTAGGATCAAATAATCACTAAGCTTTCACATCCTCACAATAGCCAACGAAAATGAATTGCTAACTCTTATTATGCATTGCTTTATGTTAATCGTTTGGAATGAATTACCAAGTGAAGCACTAGAAAACACTTTGAATAAGGATATATTAGGTTTTACATGCAACCAATCCTCCTCATGAGTCATATTTAATATTTCTTCGTGAGATAATTTTAGCCACCACTTGTAGCAGAGTTGCTTGGGGCTTAGGGTTTGCATCCCTCAAGGTCATAGGTTCAACTTCACTTTGTAGTGGGAAAGGCAAGGGTCAATCTTATTGTGCTAGTTCTTGCTCTACTAACCTAGGGTATAGGAATGGACTTTGTCCCTAAGCTTATGTGTAGGATCATGATGGGCCAAAAAGTAGTGATATGATGGGTATGTGTAGGGTATGTGGCTGACAACTTTTTCTTAACCAAAATTGATGAAACAAAAAGGGTTTCTAAAGGAGATTCTCATATTTCCACTAATATAAATAATTATTTACTCTAAATTCAATAAATAATTATTATTCATTTTCTATTTGAATTATGACTAAAGTCCTGGTTGATAGGTTGATTGAAAAACATCTATAGCTTTCAAATGGTATCACATTTTTTGAATCCAAAATATACGTCACATTCTATGCTTTGCATACTACAAGATTAAAAAAAATGAATTTCATGAAGTTTTGACCAAGTTATGGTTAGACATACTAGTTTTTATATTTTAAAGTTGTAATAAAAATTCATACTAATTATTTACTTGGAAAAAAATTACAAAAAATATGCATCACATCTAACATGAGTGCTCACTTATATCTAAAAGTATTATAAAAAAAAATATTACTACTTTATTGTGGTTAGGTGTCAAACTGAGGGCGGGGCCCCAGCTCGGGTTGGCTGGCAATTTCTCATGGTGGCTCACGGTCACGAAGTTCTAGTCTCCCCATCCCTGTGGTAAACAGAGGGGATGGTCGTGGCCGCTGGTCACGTTAAAAGCTCTAATAAAATCGCGCTTTATAGGTCGTATATCTCGACTCGCAGTCTAAAAAAAAAAAAAAAGGGTGTCAAATTAAACTCTACTTATTTTTCCTAAAATTTAAGTACTACTACACTGAAAATTTCAAATTTTTAACAAATAGATTTTTAAAAAAAAAAACCTAGTAGTTTAGAAACGACATTCAATTTGCTACAAATTCTATTCTTACATATTTTTGAAATAATATAGATAAATTATTCAAATTTTTACGTCAAGTTTCCTAACTCTAATTTTTTAGAATTTTTCTCCACTTAAGGGCCTATTTTTTCCATGTTGATCTTGCACATACCCCTAACCTCATTGAGGTTAGATAATTTTAGCCACCACTTGTAGCGAAGTTGGATAGGATTTGGGGTTTTCATCCCTCAAGGTCATAGGTTTGACTTCACTTCACAGTGGGAAAGGCAAGGGTCAATGTTATTGTGCTAGTTCTTTCTCCAGTGACCTGGGGTATAGGAATGGACTTTGTCCCTAACCTACTTGAGGTTAGATAATTTTAGCCACCACTTGTAGTGGAGTTGGTTGGGGCTTGGGGTTTGAGGCCACAAGTTTGACTTCACTTCATAGTGGGAAAGGCAAGGGTCACAATTATTGTGCCAGGTCTTGCTTTGTTGACTAGGGTATATGAATGGATTGAGGTTAGATAATTTTAAAAAAAAATGTAGGGGGGGAAATGGACTACAATACTTAGAATGAACATTTTTTGATAAATTCAAGCCTTTGTGATATAATGGGTGTTCAATGGTGCTTATTGGCCTAGTAGGAACACCTATACCCATTCATTTTCCACTTTCAGCCATGTTTCATTGCCTCACCATTCAAGGAAATTTCTCTTTTAGGGAAAACAACAAATTTTCTTCATTTGTGTATCAGAAAGTCTTGCTATTTCCTCAAGATCTTCTCACTCTTCTATTTGGCTTGATGCAGTATCTCAACAACATTCTCCTGCTTCATATCCTAATAGCATTCCACTTTCTCATGTGGCTTCCTTCAATCCAAATCAACTTTCGAATCCTACGACTTTTCCTAACTCTATTCCCATTAGTCATGAGAGGTCTTTTGATTTTTGGCCTCAATATAGGAATCCGTCAACTTTCCCCAATTCCATTTCAATCAAAGATGGTGGTTTTCAAGATCATAAGTTGAATACAACTCTGACTAAGGTTAATTAATCTTGTTCTCTCAATCGATTTCCAAAGAAAATTTGGATACCAAAAATGCAAAGGGATCCTATCAAATCATATGAGGAAAGTGTATCTGTTACATTTCTTGATAAAATGTTGCAATTCTAAATTTAGGATCTTCAATGTCTCACCCTTATTTGTAAGTTCTAGAATTTTTCCCCAAATATTAATTTTTTTCAACAATGGAGTTTTGATGAATGGGTGGGTTCTACTCAAGTGTTTTATCTTAATAAGGGAAAATGGTTTTCTTATTGTTCTTTTCAACTCTAAGGAAGAATGGATTCTATTCATTCTATTAAATCTTGTATTTGTGAGGGAAATGGCCTTTACAATTTACCATGGTCTCCAAATTTCAGTCCATTTGACACTAGGGTAAATTTTATTCCCTTTTGGCTTCAATTGCATTACCTATCATTGGAATATAGAGAAACAAAACTCATTGAAATTTTGGAAAATCAATTGGGAATTTTCTTGAAACAATATTTGGATTTCTTTTCTAATCCTTTGTATCTAGTTAGGGTTTGTGTTCTTCTTGATGTATTTAAAACCTTTCCCTCACAGTTTCTTATAAAATCTAAGATTGGGGTATGGAAAAAGCAATTAATCATTAAAAGTATAGATAACTTTTCTATTCAATGTCATTTTCCATTACATCCATCAAATTCTTGTTAGTTGGACAAGGATATATTGTCAAAGGAAAATTAAAACTATCAACTGGTCATGGGTATTAAAAACAAAGTAGATAGGGAATTTGAAAAATCCATTTTCTATTTATAATTTGTTTTGAAGTGCTCATATAAGGAACATGATACTTTTCAGGCTTTTGATTTAATAAGCAATGTTATTAAACCTAAAGTGCCTTTCTGGGGGTCTTGAAGCAAAGTAGACTCTTTTGGTCTAGAGGTGACTAATCTAGGTTTCCCAATGAGTAAGGAATCAGGTAAGGCTAAGGGATCTATTGCTAATCAAACAAAATCCATTTTAGTAGCCAAGGTTCAAAAATATTACAATGCAAGTTAGAATATTGACTTGAAAACTTCTACAACCTTGGTTACTTTGAGAGATTTGTCTCAAAAGACAAATCAGATTTTTACTTTTTAAATATCAAAAGACTAGGTTAAAAGGTCCTAGTTGCGATTTTGATACTTTTATAGGATCATAAAATTCTAATGTCGGGTAATTACTATGGGGTAGAAAGTGATAAAGATCCTCATTCTTCATGTTCATATGATGATTTTGAAAGTTTTGTAGACAAATCTTTATCATCAGTTGGGGATTAACTAATTGAAGAAATTGCATCAGAAGTTTTGGCAGAAGAGGAATTTTTTTATTTTTCTAATTCTTTGTCCATAACATAAAATTCTATTTCCCCATTCACTAACAAAAAACCCCTGTGAAGTGGGAAGGAAATATTTGGAAGTCAAATTACAGGAGGAAATTGAGGAAATTATTCATTCTACATTGGATTGTAAAGTATTTGGTGGTAGTGATAATCAAAAAAGGCCAAGGAGAGCAAGTTGCTCTCCTAGGGTGTAATGCAACTAATTTCATGGAATGTTAGAGGCATTAATGCCTCTGATAAGAGAGCTCAAATCAAGCATTATCTGGATTCTTGTGGAGAAAATGTGGTAGTTCTCCAGGAAACTAAAACATCAATGAAATATTTTGATAATATCAGTAAAAAGTGGTATAAATGGAAAGCTATTCATTTTCTAGTACAAGGTTCTTCTGGGGGGTTAATAACATTATGGAATGCTAAGATAGTGAAAGGAGGAAATGTAACATGTGAAATTAACTGACAGTGTGTTTGTTTCAGGATATTAGGCTCGAAAGGCTATATACTAAAAAATGAAGGTATTAATAAGTTTGCTTTGATTGTTGTGTATCTTAGGTTTTTTTGAATGAGATTCTATGGTGCAGTCAATTAATTGAATAGTGAATGATTTGGACCAACAAAAAATAGTGTTGAAATCTATTATGGAGGATAGCCATTGGTTTTATTTGAAGGTAAGGAGGAGGATGCATGCTAACAATATATGTTTTACAGGTGTGGATTCGATAGTGTTTGATGGTTTTCCAATTATGACAACGTTTGATGGTTTTCCAGTTATGAAATTGTTTTAAAAAATAGTTGCAAATATGGGTTGTGTGATCAACCACCATGAACACAATATAAGTTTGATGAAATTTTATTTGGTGCTTCTTGATCACTAAGAAAAAGTGATGAGCACAATGTTAAATTGTTAAGAAAATGAAAGCTTTCTTGAGTTTCAAATCTAATTGAAATACTCAAGAAATAAAATGCAAATGAAATGCTCTGATACAAATTCACTATTTAACAATGCATGGGATGAGATGGGTTTTTTTTAATAAGGAGAAACACATTTTATTGTATTCATTGTGTTGTAGGTGAAAAAGTAAAGGTTCTTGAGTTTCAAATCTAAATGAAGCTTTCAAGAAAAGAAATTCATTGATACAAAGTGATTCTATGTTTTTTATGTTTTTTGAATTCTTCAATTCTTTAATAAATGTTGTAAAATAATCACTGAGACAAGTTGCCAATGAGGCACATCATTTATATTTTTTGAATTGCCAATGGGGCTGTAACCATTGAGGTTTTGATTTTCCAATGAGGCTTAGTGAAGTAAATTTTTAGAGTGGTTTTTTCTCCCTGTACAGGGTTTTCCACTAATAAATATTATGTTGTGAATCCTCTTGATTTGTGGTATGTTTGTGTCTAATCAATCATATTTTTTCAAGCATTTTAATCTTCATTTTATTGTGCTTCTCTCAACATTTGAGTATCTATGATACTTGAAGTTTATATGCATAAATTTGTGAGGATTAATTAAGTTAGATTTGATTTGTAACTTGAATAATTGATTCACCCAAATATATTACTAAACCATGACTAAATAAATAACTACAGGGTATGTGCATGATCATGATGGGACAAAAAGTGGTCATATGATGGGTATGTGGCTAAGAAATTTCTTTCTACCCAAAATTGATGAAACAAAAAATGTTTTTAAAGGATATTCTTAGCTTTCCACTAATATAAATTATGTTTTACTTTGAATCTGGAATAAATAATTATTATTCATTTTCATTTGAATTAAGCAACCAAAAGTCCCAATTGATAGCCCAATTTGAAAACATCTATAGCTTCAAACAATATCACATTTTTTGAATTTGAAACATATCACATTTTTGTTTTGCATAATGGTGCAGGATTGGAAAAATAATAATAATTTCAAGGAAGTTTTTGACCAAGCTAAGGTGGTTAGACATACAATTTTTATATATTTTTTAAAAAGTTGTAATAAGAAATTCATAATTATTTATTTAATGGAAAAAAAATTTCAAAAACATGCACTACATTGGGACATGAGTCCCCACTATATGTAAAATAATATAAAAAAATATTTGTGGGTTAGGGTGTATCGACAAAACACCTACTTCTTTATTTTTCCCAAATTTAAGTACTACATTGAAATTTCAAATTTTCACTAAATAGATTTTTTTTAAATAAACCTAGTAGTTTAGAAACCATAGTCAATTTGTTATAGATTCTATTCTTACATATTTTTGAAATAATATAGATAACTTATTCAATTTTTTACATCAAGTTTCCTAACTCTAATTTTTCTAAAATTTTTGCCACTTAAGGGCTTGTTTTTTCCATGATGATCCTGCACATACCCTACAATGACTAATAAATAACTACAATGACTAAATAAATGACTACCATGACTAAAACAAATTATTACCATGACTAAAAAATGACTACAATGACTAAATAAATGACTACCATGATTAAATAAATGATCAATTAACAACAATAAATGACTAAATTAATGATTAAATATACTACCATATTGATCAATCATAATAACCAATAAATGACTGGCAATAAACTACTAATGGTCATGTGACCAATTTTTAGTATTTTTTTAGTCATTTTTTTTGTACTAGTGTATTAAAACTATATTTACAACCCCCTACAAAGTACAATGAATAATTTTGCATTTTTTACAAAAGAAAAGATCAAATCAACCATTTATAGCATAAGGTGGTTTTAAAAATTAGAAAATTCACTTGTTAAACCAAAAATAGAGGTTACAATCTAATATCTTGTGATTTTCTAAGCAATTTCAAAATGAGAATTTCCAAATTTTGACTTTATATTCAAAATTTATGCTAGTTACAAAAAATAAATGCAAAGTGTACCTTTAGGTTGATAAAATTGTCAAAACATGGAAAAATATATAAAAAATGATCTACAATAGGAAATTTCATCGAATCAAATTTTTACAACTACTTATTCAAAAAAATCAAACACTCTGGCACAAATTTGTGCAAATTTGAAAAAAACATCTATCGTAGGCAAAGAGGGAGATCCCTAGTGGCTCTCGAGTGACGTTGTGAATGATGGTAGTCACTTAGTAGTGGTGAAGTGGCATTTTCAGCATGAAGAGGTGGAAAAGTTCATGGTTTTATCATGTGACTAGTATTTTGGTGTTGTAGGTTGAAAAGGCCACTAGCGACTTAGCACAATAGGTGGTTTGCAAAGAAGCTTAGCTATGGACCGTAACCCTAATAACTTCACAAGATACAATGGATCATAGGGGTTTTTTAGGACTATAATTCCCTAAAAAATTCTCTAGATGATAGCATTGGGAGTGTTATTAAGTTCTCAACACTTAAATACATATATTTTTTATTTTTTATTTATTTCTTTAAAATATCGTAATACAACTACAATTGGTAGGAGGTAATTTTTTCCACAAAAGCTCTTGGCATCAAATATGAGAAAATTGTACATCAAAATTCATCTAATCAACCTCTTGAGCATAATGGTAAGGTCAATTTGGGTTGAAAGTGCTCTAGTCAAAAGATATTCACCAATTCTAAGCTTTAAACCCTTTTTTTATCTTGTGTCAAATGGTAGCCAAATTGACTAAAATAAAAGACAAAATTCACTTTCTTGAGCCTCTTGGATGCAATGGGAGCCAAAAATATTGCCACTATAGCCAAAACAACTACAGTCAATAAATATCACCAAAAAACACACATGCAATAAAGGATCAACATATATTTACAAATCCATTTTTAGTTTTCAAATTGTATTGAAATGTATAAGAAGAGCATAAACATTTTACACACTCTTACAAAAAACACAAATTACAATAGAAAATATCAAAAAAATTGAATGCGCTTGTGAGATTCAAAGATCAAAGACCATGCCGAGTTGTTGAATAAACAAGAAAACTAAGAGGCGAGGTGTGAATCAGTTGTATCTTATCAAAACATCAAAACCCTCATTAACATTCACATCCACAAATATTCATTAAACCCTTAATTTGTTATGATAAATTAGCATGAAAAGAAAATAATAGAAACTTAAACAACTCAACACCATGCAAAAGAGAACACCATATCTATGTGGAAAACCCAAGAAGGGAAAAACCATGGTGAGGATTAACTCAAAATATAACTAATAACAAAACCGCTACAAAGGCTCACTACCAAAATAGGACACACTATCCATAAAGGCTCACAAGAAAAGCTCATGACCAAAATCAAAAGAAGATAGAGAAGAAATGTTACATAGAGAACATGATCTCAATGCAATAGGTATTTTTCCACAATAGCTCCAAGAACTTTCCAATCTATTTGAATGATTGTAGACACCTTCTACTCACTAAATTTGGTAATCCAACTCTTAAAATTTTGCACCACTGTACTAAATTTTGGATCACTTGTACCATGAAATTCACACACACATCTATCTTTCATCTATCTTGCATCTATCTTCACCTCCCTCAATAATTCAACTCATACTTATATCATCCTCACCTTAAAACCCTTTCTAAGATTGAAAATGCACCTCAAATGTGCAAATTCAAATTAGGTCAATGCAAAAAAATTCCCATGATGGATAGGAATGAAGAGAGACCACACAAATCCTTAGCTAGGACCCAAATATGTCCTAACACACATCAACATGCTTCCAAAAACTTTGAAGATGTTTCATATGTAGTGTAAACACTAGGTTAGTCATTACCTGTGTGAACACCATTAAAATTTTAAGTACATGCTTCCTTTGATCAACCCATATCTTCCAGAAAGAAAACTTCACATGAACATGATCTAAAAAAATCCTAAAAAGTAAAAAACCCATTCACAAGACCTAAAGAATGCACAAGCCCTGTATATCCTAACAACACTGCCACACATTGTAACTCAGAGGATCATCTTCTAGAACACCAAACCATGAATCCTTGTGAAACACACAAGAGATCAACATCATCAAATCTCAATTAGAATCAAAAGTTCTGAAACACAACTATGGAGAAACACGAAGCAAAGAAATTTCTCCTAGACACCTCTATAATGGATAGTTCACATGATGGTGAACAAAAATTCTTTTGTACAATGATCCATCACCACAAATTCTAAATATAATATCTTTGAATACCTATAACCAACATATTTGAAACAGACAACCATATCTTCAACCTAGAAGAAATGTGGAGCAAAACTAGAACACAATACTTGAACAATCTCTCTCAACCACTACATAGTTGATATCAATGACAACAACTTCATACTTGCAACAATATCCCACTTTTTCATTGATGGGAAAACAAGATGTGAAAAATCATTAAAGACAACTCTCCCCCTTTTTTTATTATAAAACTTACAAAACATTTTTCTCTCCCCATTTCAACTTATTATTTTTCACATGATTCACTCTCCCTTTGACAATAGTGATTAGAAAACATACACAAATTTCTCCCCTCGATTCCTTGCACTTTTCACATGATTCCCTCTCTAATTGACTCTCTTTCCCCCTATCAATTTTTTCCCTTTTCACATAATTCTCTCTCCCCCTTTGACATTGATCCAAGATATCTAAACAAACTACCCACCATTGTTTTGCAACATACTTTTACTTCTTTGAACACTCACCCTTAGGAGTACACACTAGCATGTACCAAATTAACAACATTTTCATAATGACAACACTCATTCCATAGTTCAACAATGCCACTACTTACTCCCCTAAGAGGTAGCCTCCAACATCAGTCTAGAATAAAGGATAGATCATGAGATCCATTAGACTGATTCATTGCCTTATGCATCTAGTTTAGAGGGACAATGGCCCCCAACTTCTCTCAAAGATACTCAAAAATATCCTTAGTAAGAGCCTTAGTGAATATGTCACCAATATCATCCTTTGTAGGAACATATTGATGCTTCACTTCATTCTCCACAACCTTCTCTCTTAGAAAGTGATATTTGACAGAAATATTTTTTATCCTTGAATGTATCATAGGTTCTTTGAAATGTTTAATGAACTTGTATTGTCACAAAAGATAGAAATAGGATCATCATACACAACTCTAATATCTTTTAATATTTTCCTCATCCATAACACTTGTGTATGGAAAGACGTCGATACAATAGACTCAACCTTTATAGTAGATAAAGAAATTGAATCTTATTTCTTACTTAGCCATGACACCAATCTATATCCAAGAAAGAATGCACCATTCCTTCTACGTTTTCTATCATCCATACAACCAACCCAATCTACATCTGCATAAGCACTCAATGTTAAATTAGTATCTTTTGGATACCATAAGCCATGCTTTAGAGTGCCCTTTACGTATCTAATATCCTCTCCACTGCTACATGTGACTCTCTATGATTTCCTTAAAATCTAGCCACTAGACAAACTACATGCATGATATATGATCTAGTAGCAGTTAGATATAGTAGTCCACCATATATTTGTATTTTCTTTGATCATCCTTAGGGGACTCATCATTCTTGATCAATTTTCAACCAGTAACCATAGGATTACATACTGGTTTGGAGTCTTCCATTCAAAAATTCTTCAACATTTCTTTGACATAGTTTTAATATGAAATGAATATGACTTTATTTATTTGATTGATTTGTAGCACAAGGAAGAAATCCATCTCCCCAAAAATAGAAATTTCAAACATTTTCTACATTTCTTCTACAAATTTCATACACATAGCTTCATTTCCTTTGAAAATTCTACCATCAACATACACTACTACAATCAAGATTTGATCTTTCTCAACCTTAAAGTAAAGATTACTATTTGTGGACTAAGGATCGTCAGTGTGGGTTGATCACACTTGATCCATGATGAATTGAAGCATAATTTAGCCACAAAACCTAAATCACAAACAAGATCATTCAAATTGAAAGTTAATCTAAGCATTTACTGAAACTAAAAATTATAAACTATGAAAAAAGTTAAATTCCTACTCTAACCCATTTGAAAATTACCTTATTTTGGAATTGGTGTCGTGTTGATGTGGAACAATGACCCTTTCCCAATCTCATGATTAGTGAGCCTATTTCAATTGATTCTATGGAAGAGAATTGATGAAGCCATTGTGATAAATGGATTAAAAACTAATTTATGCTAAATTAAACATGATGCAAGCTAAATTAACACGATTTATGCTAAAATTGATTTAACTATGCAATTGCTAAGCTAACCTAAGCTAATTATAAGATAAAAGATGGAAACCCTAATTTATAAACATGATAAGATGGATGTTTAAGCTATTATGCAACTAAAATGAAGTAAACTAAGATAAAAGTGAGTAAATTATGAGTGTGAATGCAAGTGAGTTCAACAACATAAGTTTGCAATTGAAAGATGGATCCATTTTTCTCCAAATAGTGTTCTATTTATAGGAGAGCAAATGAGAAATGGAGGGTTGAGATTGAAAAGATCAATCAACAATCAAGAATGGAGGAAATAAGAGGAATGGATCATGGATTCTCATCAATGGATGAGAATACAAGATGAGAATTAATCAAGGGCTCACATTTGTTCTAAACAAACACACTTTTGACCTACACACATAGGTCACTAAGTGACTTGCTCAAGAGGTTAAAGGTTAAATGTTAGTGTGAAAGGGGGTGAATTAACTTGATTTGAATCAATTAGGTTAATAGATGAAAATGATGTAATTAATTAACGAGCTAGGCTAATTCGATTAATTAAGTGAAAAGAGTATGGATTTCGAGAGGAAATGATGTTAGTAAATCTGTTTTGAGTGTATGAAATCATCTAGGAAATTTTTTAGTTCAAAGAAAAATGCTCCTTAGATAAGAACTATTGCCCAAATTAATTTTTTTTTAATTTTTTAGATGCCCTAGTGGAAGGATAAAGATGATTCCTTGTCCCCTCGAGAAATCAGGCAGAAATTTTGAAATTTGGGTTGGTTTCTTGATAAAGATGAAAAGCTTCCCTAGGGGTCTAGAAAGGCTCCAAGATGTAAGAATTATGCCAAAAACACAAAAAATAATGCAGAATCAGGTCTAGATTGGAAAAATTGGTGTAAATGATGATAAACCCTAGCTTCAAGATGAAATTAGGGAAAAAAACCCTAATTTTCTAGCTTTAATAATCCAAGAAGGGTCACTTTCAATTTGTTTTTGCATTCACACCTTGGAGATTATTGTTGTTTTGAGCTCTAAACCTCTGATGAAATGGTGTAACAAGAGCTCCCTAGGCACATTTCCAACCGAGTTTGAGAGTATCAACGAATTCTAGGCTCAGGACCACTAGTATGTAACTCAAAACTAGATTTGAAATTTGACTTTTTGATGTATTTATTACACATTAAACTTTAAACATTGGCGACGTTGCTATATAGCAACTCCCATTTGAAAATCGGCGATGGTAAAATGATTTATAGCGGAACATATTTATATGGTGACATAGTTCATGATTTAAAATTAGGGTTTCTGATTTTAAATTGTGACACATACTTATATAGTGATACATCTATCGATTTGAAAGCTAGTGTTAGGGTTTCAAAAGTTTAAATCGTGGCACACATGTATATGGTGACACACTTTTCAATTTGCAATTTGAAATAAATTTTGGCATCACAATTTAAAATTTAAATATAATGATGCTATTGTGATTATTAAGCTAAAAAATCCAATTTGAGTCATTTTTTAATTTTTTGGCATCGTGTACTTTGTGATTGCAGAAGATCATTGCACCATTGAAGTTGTGCAAGCACACGCCCATAGTGTTGGAGAGACTAGGCAATTTTTTTGAGTTATGCCAAGAGAACCTCAGAGATATTGGCCTTTGGTATGTTGCATATGTACTCTTTGTCTGGACTCATCTAGTGATGATGAATGCTTTGTGCAAGAGATGACATAGTGAGACCTCATCATTTCACCTTTCGACTGGCGAGGCAACGGTGACCTTGGAGGATGTATGGAATATTCTACATTTGTAGATACATGGCGAGCGAGTGATCTTTGATGTCGATGTTAGGTACAATGCATGTCATGAGTTGATGGAGTTAGAGAACATTACCTTAGTCACATCATAGATCGACCTCGAGATGTATAGAGGTCTCATGCCCACATTTTGATTGATCATTGCAACCATCATTTTAGGTTTAGTTTCTCTTGACAAATGCAGCAGAGGGTTTAGCCCAGGATGGGGCCTGGCATGGCGTAGGATGCTACACAGGAGGAAATTTTTTGAGTGGGGGCCAGTGATGTTGGCCTCACTATATCATGATATGAATGACTTTTTTATTGTGAGGGGCAAGCCATTGGTGCAGGGGTGACTCTACTTCATATTTAGGCATAGGAGCATATCACTATGCTCTGATTGATAGTACGGATGGTAGACATCTAGCCAAATGATTCTATGATTTAGTAGTATAGAGGTGTGATCACTCTGCGACACACTAGACATATTGGGCTCCCCTACTTGTGCAGGGTTTTGGATGATGTGATAATACTTAGGTGGAGTCTGTGGCTATAGATGCCACCATGGTATGACAATGCTCAACATGTATTCTTTGTGAGATAGACCTGATACATGCAGGGTCGCGAGCATACCATTATTGAGTGATACCTACTAGATAGAGTAGCACTGTAGTTCAGAGAGCAATAGGAAAAGTTGGATGATGCCTATAGGGTTATTTTTGTGTGGTCTACTTGAGAGGTTCCCACATGGTGACCTACTATTCTAGCTCCAGAGGTAGTAGAGGGATTTAGATAGTTGGTGGCCTAGCCATGGGCCTATGACCAGGGTTAGGTGGTAGCATAAAATACATCTACTTATGATGCTTGGTTCACTCCTTAGAGACTTATAAATCTAGCGAGTGCTACTCCATGAGGGAGGCATAGAGGTAGGGGAGCTGGTAGAGGTAGAGGACAAGGTGGC
The DNA here is from genome assembly GCA_007258455.2 of Sequoia sempervirens. Lineage (NCBI taxonomy): Eukaryota > Viridiplantae > Streptophyta > Pinopsida > Cupressales > Cupressaceae > Sequoia > Sequoia sempervirens. Next base: position 6,764 of record VDFB02002753.1, on the reverse strand, counting down.
CAAGATGGCCAAGATGGCCATGATGGATAGATTTTTGGGGCTCCACTGGTTGGACAATAGCCTCCTCAACATCCTCCAATTTAGCAGTAGCCACAGCAATAATAGGTAGGATAGTAGCAGGCAAGGCCACTACCACTATCGGCCTCCTACAATGATCTGATAACTCAACCTTTATAGCTATGATTCAGAGAGTGGACATCTAACCTAAATAGTTATTTTCATCATCATGAAGGTGCATTTAAATTTTCAATCGAGGGATATGAACTTGAAATGGGCCAGCATAGTATGTGCACTAGGAACTCTTAAGTAGCCATTTCTAATCTATAATTAAGAAACACACAATACTGGAAGTAAATTGCTTGAAAGGAAATAAAGAAAATGTTGAACATCAACCAACAACTATGCTAAACTAAAATGCATAATAGGAATAAGATCTGGACAACAAATAGGAACTACTCTGTCTACTTTGGCTGTAGGAACAAAGTTAGAATGGACTTCCAATGGCTGTAGGAACAGTCGATGCTAGATTTCCAACTAAGTACAAAATAGGAAATAATAATTAAACTAATTACTCTAAAGAATAGATTAGTCACCAAGTGGACCCCCTTAGATCAGTATCCACTAAGACTAATACAAACTCAAATGCTTAAACTCAGACTATCATTTCATTCATTGAAAAATGTATAAAAGGAGTAACAACATGGCTATGTTGAAAAGTGGAGAATGCTCTAATACATTATCAATATCATTTACCAACAACAATCAAGAACTAAGAACCCCCCAAGAAGAATATTCAAATCCTTATTTATTCTACTATCTAAATAGGGTGGTCAAATCCCGCTAACTGAGAGGACACCATTTACGGAAAGCGAGGGAAATAGTGGTAGAGCGGTTACATTTGCAGGGAATCCAATCAAACATGCATGCCCAAATGTGGACTCAGCGCTGTAGTAATGCCCACGATTCCTCATTTCCATAAATACAAGGCACTTACAATTGAATATCATGAGGAATCTGCTACCACCATCCTTCAGTTGACTCCTTTGAATGATTCCTTTGCATGATCATTTGACAGTTTCTTTTCTCCACTTAGCATCCACAAATTGTGTCTTGCATAGCAATGTTAGTACGCATAATAATTGCACATCTATATCACCTTAAAGAACATTCATCAACCATATGCAAAAATAAATATAGGTAATCCACATAATATGCCAATGTCATTTAAACTTGACAAAGATAGAGGTAAACCCAATGTCAATGGTTTGAGGGAAACATTATGCAAATACTAACACTTAACTACTAAATTTCATGACACTACTAGCAAATGGACTATAAATTCTACCCAAAATTTGACCAAAAACTAGGCTCATCATTCCCCCAACCTAACGTGTTGTTGGTCCTCCAATAGTGGAAGGGTTGTTCTTTTGTTTTGTGAAGGCTCTGAAGTTTGCAATTGCTAGCTAGCCAACATCTGTCTCAGCAGAGCGTGAGTCTGGATCCCAATAAAATCCTCCTAGTCTATCAAATTTGTTCCATCTTTTCCTTTCTATAGCAATATCATATTGGTAGAATCTGTAGTTTGGTACTGGCCACATGAGAATGGGTGGCTGGAAAGTTAAGGGAAGCCAAAATCTCCCCTTTTTTCTACCAATCTAGATATACCTGTCAATTTGCTTCAATGTTGTAGCATAATTGTGAATAGAATGGGGCTCAGCTTGTTTTAACTCATCTATTAAACTATTCAATAATTGGGTCAAGTACCCTCTTACAAGCTCCTCCTGTGTTGTTGCTTTGACCTCATATTCAGTGCAGACAACTTCAACTGTGGCATGATTATATTACAGCTTGGTCTAAGAAGCATCCCCAGCCATTCTCTAGGTGAATATCCCTTGGTTGGCTTGAATCACCGATGGCTAAGGGATGTTAGATTCATTTTCATAAGCATTGTTCGGGTCACCCCAATTAATCTCATTTTATGTACCTAAGACATAAATTCTACAAACTGAATATCAGCCAACATATAGCTTATGGGTTCCAATCATGATCCCACTTTAACAACATAGTTGTGAAAAATAGAATTCACACACACAGATTATCCAACCTTCAAGAACTAATTCAAGAGGGATTTTAAATCAAATTCCCAGACAACTTCTTGGCGTAGAGAATACACCCTGAGTGAGCCTCACATTCCAAATTTCAGGCAACTGTGATTACAATGTCATCCACTTTCTTCTTTAAAGTAGCAATCTCCTCATTTTTCTCCTTAATAACCTCATCCCTCTCTTGGATTTCCTTTTTCATTCTCTTCTTCTCATTTTTCCATTCTTTCTCCCTCCTTTCTATTTCTTTCCATAAATATAAAATTGATGCATGAACTGTAAAATCAGGAGGGTTATGAATTCCTACCAGTGTCTTTATTGATGGTTGTTCCCCATTAAGTACTATCTGCATGAACTCAAGTTGTCCAATTGTCTTTGGCTATGAGGGTACTATTTCTTCACCCCCCTTTGTTGCAAGACCTCTTGTTCATGTTCCTAGTTTGTCTCTAGCTCTTGTTGTGCTTCTTGTTGTGGCTTCATGAACTCCTTCTCTTGTTCATTGTTTTTCTGCAGGAACCCCTGCTCATCCTCAAATTTTTTTGTGATATTAGCAAGGTCTGCTAGTGTTATGTTTGTTGCTCTTTCAAATATATCCTCTTCTTTTCTTCAACATTCTCCTATTCCATTGGAGCTTTAGTGTCCCCATGTGATGTCTCACCATGCCCAGGCTTTTCTGTGAAGGAATACAAAAAGTTGGCCTAGCCGGTTTTGACTTCCTAGGGGTGCTCTTACATTTTCCTTTGGCTGGAGGATGAATAGGGTTATCCTTTCTCTTCCTAGCACTCATAACCTCTTTCTCTATAGGCTGTGTTTGATCCTTTTCTTTTTCTTTTCTCATTTCAGCCTCTTTCCTCCGTTCCCTAGTTCTTATTAGGGTTTGCAAGGGGACATCATCATTAGAATTAGATGAAGAGCTTTTTTTTTTCTGAATGTTTTGTTTCAGAGGAACTAATGTTTATGGATTCTTCTACTGATATAGAAGGATTCATACAAGAACTAGCTCTAGAAATTGAAGCACCAGGAGTGGCTTCAACTATGTTTAATCTTCTACTAACCCTACGAGGTTGGGGTAAAACCCTAGGTTGTAGTTCCTCAGGTCTAAACTGATCGATATTTAAAAATTCTTCCCAAGACATCTCATATACACTATGAAAAGATTTCTTAACCAATAATTTTATCAAGCAATGGTGGGAGACAGAGTTATCCCTACTTTTTTGTGTTTTGGCTGCCATGATGGAGAGAAGACTATATAGAACATTGGGCACATTCATTCTCCTTCCATGCTTCATGTGTCTCAAGAGCTTGAAATGTACTTAATGCAAGTTTGAAAAACATCCCTCATAGGTGATATACCTTATAATGTAGATAGTTGCCTACTTCCATGGTTCAGGCATAGACATTCTTTTTACACCCTGCTTGTCTATGCTAATTAGCAGGATGCCATGTACTGTAAATTCTACTCTAGCTGACCCGACATCCCTAGAGGTAGGGTAATGCTCACCATCAATAGGTAACCCTGAAACTTCTGCAATTCTCTCCTCAGTTTCCACAAATTCTAACCCTTTTACTATGGCTTTGACTTTAGAGAATGTTTGACCAAATTCAAGTGCAATTCCTTCTTCAAAACCATCCAACTTCATGAAATATTCAAACCATCCACAACATTGAAATTTTGCTAGGAATTGTGCATCTTGCAGGAAAAAATCATGAACTGAGGGCTCATTCTGAATTAAGCCACCTCCCATTGTCTGAAATCACAGTTACTCTAAAAATTTCTTTCCTCAACAATTTTTGTTCTGAAAGCCACCATCTTTCTGTTAAATTTTCATTGCCAATTCCAACTGAATTTCCTTCTTTGTCTCTATTTTTACCATTTACTACTTATAACTCAAGATTACAACAAGGAAATTAAGATGATAAAAGGGGTGATAAATGAGAGTGATAATGGAAAGAACTGGCGGCTTAGTTAACATCACCTCACACATGCGATCCATATTTTCAAATAGGCTTATTTAAATTTTCTAACATAGCCAAATTATGAATTGACACCTGAGCAATATATTTTCATTTTTTTATTCCCCCCAACCTAAATTTGGACATGTGTCCACTCGTGTGAGAAGGGAGTGATGATTTGACAAGAAGCAATGACATATTATGTAATCACCTATAGTAACGTGCTATGATCAAATAAATGCAAGTAAAAGGTAATTAAGAGATGAGAATTACCGCATACATACTTGGGCATGTGAAGGATGTGTTGTAAAGATCATGGAGAGAAAGTTCCGTTCACCTTTTTTTAGATATAATTGATCAATTAATGAAAGTGACGTGAAGTGAAGTGAGGTGGAATGAAATGATGGAAGAGAGAGAAAGGTGATATAGATGGATGGATGGGTGGATGGGTGAAGAAATGGAATTCCACTAAAGTGGAAATATTTATTATGAAAAGTACATACCTTAATTTAGCTAAAAGGTGGGATGCTAGGTCCACCACTTTTAGCTGCAAGAAGATTACATGTTGAATGTTGGGTGAATTACTGCAAGAGCTCTTCCTTAGTTTTTGCAATGTCAACTTGGATTCCTTTGTGAGAAATGTAGTGGCCAAGAACTACACCTTCCTATATCATCATGAAGCACTTTGCACTATTCAAGGATAGGTTTTGGTCTTCACATCTTTGTAGGACCTTCCTGAGATTCTCTAATGCTTTATTAAAATCAACACCATAGGTAGTAAATTCATCCATATAGATCTCCATGCAGTCAAGGGAGATGTCTGAAAATATGCTAATGACTGCTGTTTGGGAAGTTGCAGATGCATTGTATAGGCCAAAAGTAAGTACTGAATAGGCATACATTCCCCATGGGCAGGTGAAGGTTGTCTTCTCTTGGTCCTCATGTGCAATTGGAATCTAGTTGTAGCCACTGAATCTGAATGGGAAAGAAAAGTATTGCATTCCTACAAGTGTGTCCAAAACTTGATCATTGAAAGGTGGAGGAAAGTGACCCATCTAGGTGGTAGCATTAAGTTTTCTATAATCAACACAAACCCGCCATTTTCCTCCCTAATTTGGCTCAATCACTAATGGAGACACCCACTGGATATATAAAATAGGATAGATAAATCCACCATCTAAAAATTTTTGCAATTCTATTTTAACAATTTCTCTCAATGCAAGGTTGATTTCGAATTGAGGTTGCCTTACTGGTTGACAATCATCTCTAATGTAGATCTTATGAGTGCAGAGCTTAGGATCCAGTCCCCTCATATCATGATAGTCCCATGAAAATGCATGCTAATGATACTTTAGTAAGTCTATTGTTATAGGAACGTCTGTAGTAAGAGTGGTTGTAGGAAGAACATTTGCAGTAAGGACGTCTATAGGAACAATGGTTGCAAGAAGAACAGGTAGAAGTGTCCTAACCAAAGTAGATGATGATGTACCTCCACTTCATAATGGTTCTAAATTATACTAGATAACACTTTATCTTCATCTTGAAACTACAAGAAAGGAATTTTATTTAACATCATGAGCTGCACCACTAAGTTAACTTCCTCAACCTCTTCACCAACTTGTGGCCATAGAAGATCCTCTTCATAATGGGTTGGCTAAGTAGGAAGATAAAGAACAAGCTTCTTAGTATTCTTGCCATCAAAAATAGTCACATCACCTGACCGACATCCAATATAAGCATTTTTTGTTGCAAACCATGGCCTTCCAAGAATGGTAGGATATCCTTCTAGGGTGGCCTTAGGAGAGAGGGTCATGAAATCTAGTGGATACTCCCAAGAGTTTAGAATTACCACAAGGTATTCTATTATACCATTGTGCTTCATAGTAGAATTATCAACAATCTATAGGATAGTAGGAGTAGATCTCGTACTTGCAATATTTAGTTGTTGTAGGATGTCCCTATTCATTACATTGATTACTTCCCCTAGATCAATCAGGGCATTCTTTACTTGGATCCTCTTGACAACAACTGCTTCCACAGGACTTCCTGGGTTATTATACTTGGGAATAGTCATTTTTCCCAATATGATATTAGTGAGCTGGCCCACCACATGAACTATAGTTTGGTATTTCTTCTTTCTACTTGGCTTCTTAAGACAAGCCTCCTTCATAGCTTTGTTGTAGATTGGAACATCCTTTATGGCCTGAAATAGGGGTATCTGAACTCATGTATACTTTAGTTGATCCATGATGTCAAAAGTTGTATCTTCCTTGTCTTCCTTATGCTTGGAAAATTTCAATCCCTGAGGAAATGGTGGCTCTTGTGTAGTCTTCCTGGTTGGAACTGGTTCACGATATTTAGGTACAGTTGGCTAAACAAGATCATTCAGAGGTTTCTTTTCTACTTCCATAGGTAGCTCAGTGTTGGTGGGTGTTGAAGGATTTGGTAAAATAGTTCTTGGATGCAAGTGGATCTAGTAGCATACCTTTTCTTGGAACCCAGGGCTTCCTTTGTGCAACAAAGTAGACCTAATCTTCCTCAGTTTGAATTGGTTCAGGTGGAATCTTGTTGTCAATGTTAGCTACCATCTTGCATCTACAGTCCTTCTTCTATCTGAAATGAGGGTAGTATTCTATGAAAATTGCCTCTACCTCCTCATGTTTTTCTTTGGCCTGAAGTGTATGCAACTAAGGAGCTAGATTGTTTGTA